>RPOG01001815.1:0-124094 GCA_008086565.1 Thalassoma bifasciatum
AATTCTACTCACCCATTTGTATTTATAAACAAAACTCAAGTCATCTTAGTTAGCCAATCAATGGTTGAGTATTGGTTCTTAATGACAACCACAAACTTTTCTACAGCTTTGTTGCTGCTGCTATGACTGAGTTTAACAAGTTGTCATGATAGTTGCACCTACCATTTATTAGCATTATTTATCTGGTTTTATCATGGCTGTTGCGTTGGTTTTTATTTTAGCTTTTGCTTTCATCTTGGTGTTACTTGTGTAGATGCATCTCTTAAATTACACCCTGTTTCATCATATCTATGGATGGTGAAACTGGCGTACTTTTCGATGTTTTAGTGTTTTAGTAGTGTGTCAATTCTGACTGTTTTACATGGTTTCGTGTTTCTGATTGTTTTGCGACTAATTGTCAAAGTCATCAACTTGCTGCAAAACAAATTTTACTTCAGGTACCAATAAACTAACCTAAACTAACCTCACCTAAACCAACTGAAATCTTTCATTGGGTAACAATTTTTTTTTGTCTATAGTTGTCTTCGTCCCAGTTGGCTCATCAACCTCTATTGCACAAAATTTTTATACTTTGGTGAGCAAGATGAGCAAAACCTATTTGGTTGGACTTCGACTCAAGACAGATTCACCATTCTACAACATTTAATGGTAAAATTTCACAATAAATTACTGCATTATCACTTCACAGGCTTCATTCTACGGGCTTGTCAGCTGTGACAGTATAAAGCTCTCAAGGTTTAAGGTAAATTACTGTGGAAGTAATTAAACTCAAAGCCAGTAATTCCTTGTAATTCAGGGCCACAAATTTTCACTCTGAATTTATGCTTCAACACCTATCTCAGAAAAAGCTAGCTACAACAGAAGCCCTTAAAATACTGCAAGAGGCTCAATCAAGATTTATAATTATACACTTCAATTAGAACCAAAATCTTAGCTTTTGTTCCCAAACATGTTATTTTGACTTCGCAAACATGTCAATTTGAAGGATAGTTCAATACCACTTCATTCAGGGATAATCTACAGTTTGGATGGTAGGTGTCTCCTTCAGCGTTTGTACTAAAACGTTTAAAGTAACGTTTAAATCTGCAATTAGAGATATTCCATCACCACATTGGGCTGCAGGTTATTCGTCAGACCTCAGACGTGGTGCTGTCATACTCCACAGAGCAGCACAGACCACAGGGTTAACCCACAGTGGTCTAGTAAAGAAATATTGTGCTTTAATTGAATGACTCACTTTACTTAGATGAGTCAACCCCAACAACAAGAGCCAACAAAAAGAATATAGAGAGAAGGGTGCTAAAGTTGGCATTCTTCTAGGTTTAATTTGACCATAATTCACCCTTTGAATGAGATCTTGTCCCCTCAGGTTCGTCTGGAAGAGACGTTGCTCTGCTGAACATAACTTGTTTGGTACATGGTTTGCATTGTCACAGTGGTGTCACGAGGAGTGAAATACGAGACTGAAACATACCGACGCCAAATACATTGTCACTTTCTGAAAGCTTGAGACAGACGCAAGGAATTTTGCACTCTTGCTGTACAGAAGTGCATCTCCTCCCAAATGTAATTACGCGTCTAAACGTCAAGAAACACAAGCTCTGTGATTGGTCCGTCGAGCAGGATCATGTTTCCTATATTTATAACATTATGATACTGCACACAGGGTATCTGCAGGTTTCAGAAAGTCAAATTTGAAACTTTTAAAGACCTTTTTAATGCCATCTTGAATTAAATTTGAGACCAAAAACACCACAGCTAATGGCGATAGATGGAGAAAACTGCTGTATTATACATTACATATTGGCTAGCTAGCATTCAAATAACAATTTATATCCTTATATCCTTCTCAAAAACTACTGCAAGAAAAAGAAAAAAATATCATATGAACTAATCCTGCCCTAAAAATTTAAGACCAGCATACAACATTTTTAAATAATTTATAGACATTTTAAGGCATCAATTGTAGCTACATGGCTTAAAGACTTGCAGACACCCTGGCGCATTGCCCAGAAATGTTGCATCTAATCTGACATCTTTTTTCACATCCTTCATTGTAATAGTCGCTGTGTGATCAATTCTAACCAGTATCAACTTCAATGTAACATAACTGCTCATAATCATTAAAAACAGAAAACACAGAGGGATTGGAAACATGCGATCTTAATAACATAAACAGCACAGTGTCAATGTAGACGTTTTAACCAGGATTAAAAACAAGCTAAGATCTAAATGTGTTCCACTGTTATGTTATTTTCTTCATTCAAATGTTCTGTGTCCCTAATGTTATGATGGTGCAAATGTGCTACAACGCCTCGGAGATGCAGACACATTAACGTGGCTATGTTGTGTTGTGTGTCTGAATGTTTATAATAATGTGATGACTCTGGGCTAAATCCAGTAGATTCTTATTTCTGAGCCCGAGACAAAAATGTATGACCTGATATGACTGTTAAGTTGGTCCATGATGCTGTGAAACCAAGTGGCAACAACTGGTCTGAAAATATTAGACAATACGAAAGTGATAAAAAGCTGCTGTTCCTTGAGTGACCACTAGAGGCTGGCTCCAGAAGTAGCAGAAATCACATACACACCAAGTCAAAAACAGCAGTTTTCAGAGCAGAAATTAGCGTATTTAAAGTCTGGTACAAAAACTGTCTCCCACCTGAATCACTAATTTTGTTAATGGCACACACTGTAGGGGGGGGGGGGATTTTTTCCTAACTCCGCAGTTTAGAAGATAATGAGACCATCCAATCAGAGGCATAGCTCAGATCACGTGACTTACACGCCCCATAGCTGAGAGTTTGGTCTCTCGTCCCATTTCCAATATGGCTGCGCCAGCTGTTTTGCTTCAAAACTAGGCTTAAGAAACAAACGGGTGATGTCGCAGAGTCTATGTCCATCTATTATACATTCTATGGTCCCGTTTACACGACAACGGTTTTTGAGTGAAACACAAAAGCATTGTTGCGCCTGGGTTTTCAACAAAACATGCATTTATTACACTATATTTACAATTAAAGAAGTTTTTAATATAAACTCCAGACGATCGGCTCACCTCTTCTTCCTTCAGCCTCTATGCTGGTGTTGTGTTTATGGCTCCTACAGTCATATCGCCATCTTAAGGCCTGACATGCGTACTGCAGCGTTTTAAGCCCCTCAGTGTTTCCGTGCAGACGCTTTTTTTGGATTGCGTTTTCATGCGTTTCAGGGAAAAACGCTGTGAGTTGTCGTGTAAATGGAGTCTATGAATAAAACGCAGTGTGATACCAATCTGGTGAGAACCAAACTCGTCATTTGGCCACTTAATAAACTTGCAATTTTGCCACTTTTAAAAAAAATATTTTTTTTCTTTAAGTGGCCCGATTACGATGCTGTACTTTAATATTCCAAGTAGATGTGATTTTTCTGTTTGAATCTTTGCCCCCCCTTGATTAAGTCAATTCGCAGGTTGGGGGCCCCCCAGTCTCAAGAGTGTGCACGCCCCTGGCATAGATTATTATTGGCTACATTTAACTTTAAAGGGACAGTTATCACAGCAGACACGAGAGGGGTGAAATAACTGTGCACAAGCTGACTATTAGCAGCCTTTAACCCGACTTAAACCCACTTGGCGAGTTGGTAACAGCATTTTAACATGAAAGTGCATTGATTAAGTCTTCCAGTTTTAAATGTTTACACCCTCAGTTGAACTTGAAGTGGTTAACAGAGCTAAGTTACCCTGGTGTAATGAGCTAATGTGACTAGTACGCTACTGGCAGAGTGAAACAATGAGCTCAGAGTGCAGACTTCAGGCTTGGCTCTCTGAATAATGTTGCTGCTGCTGCTGCTGCATGCTGCTGCTGCTGTGTTGGCTCTTCAGTGTGAAGCCAGCCAGCTCTGCTTGCACGCAAGGCTAATGTTAAGTGGCTAACGAGTCGTAGCACTATCAACAATGAGAGAGAGTGAAGGGAAAAGGAGGAAAAATGTACCAACTTACCGACTTAACTAGCCACTCCTATTCCAAACCCCGCTCTGTCCATGGTGGTGTGCACTCCATGTAAGAGATCAGATCAGAGTAGAGGCTCTAAATTATAATAAAAGCTCTAAAAAATAAGGCTGAAGTACCAGAAACCAGTGGCAGCGCACTCCCCAAGACATCCAACACAAGAGAGGAGGGGAGGCCAGCGATTCACTGGACTTCTGCCATCACACTTGGAGATACCGTCCACATCGAAAACAACCCAGTCCGGAGGGCATTTTATCGGTGCCGCCTCAAGCCCCACAAAAGTCCAATCCCCTCCCGTCACCTTCTGGAGATTAATCCCACAGCGAGTAATGTTCCATCCAGGTTAATTCCTCCGTAATTCAGCGTTTCTGGATGAGCACCGCGGTGGTTCTTCGTGTGGGAACTGATACAATGTAGCCAACCAGCAGCAGCGAGAGCCGCTCGGAAACCCAGGATGAAGTGTTCCAGTCGGATTGAACTGTCACAGTCCACGGAGCCTGAGAGAAAGACCCGGAACTGGATCAACCACACTGAACGGACCGTGATTGACTTTGTTGTCAGCCAAGAAAATCAGCCAGCTCATTCAAAATGTCAATTACCACCTGTTTATTCCTGCACAATCATCCCACTTAACATTGGTTTTAATACAGCTTCACTATTTTTTTTTTGTGATTAGAATTTTTATTCATTTTTTTTTCAACAATGACAAACAATTACGGAAGAGGATAAGGGCAACTGAGAAAAAAAAAATTCCAAAAAAAAAAAAGTCAGAATTCTGAGAAAAAAGTCAGAATTCTGACTTTAATCTCAGAATTCGGACTTTTTTCTCAGAATCCGGACTTTTTTCTCAGAATTCTGACTTTAAACTCAGAATTCGGACTTTTTTTTTTTTTTTAGATTTTTTTTTTTTTCTCAGTGGCCCTAATCCTCTTCTGTAGAATTCTGACTTTTTTCTCAGAATTCTGAGAATAAAGTCAGAATTCTGAGTTTAAAGTCAGAATTCTGAGAAAAAAGTCAGAATTCTGAGATTAAAGTCAGAATTCTGACTTTTTTTGGGGGGGGGATTTTTTTTTTTCTCAGTGGCCCTTATCCTCTTCCGTAAACAATACACCAAAGCAATTGAAACTAAAAATACAGTGACATATAATACTTTGAGCATAGAACTTGCGCATATATGCACATGCAAGCACCGATACATATACGTAGTATTATTGTATATTTGCTTATACACGCACCTTAAGAGCAAGTACATTTAAGAGAAAAAAAAAAGGGGGGAAGACATTGGCAGAAAGTAAGAATTACAAACAATTGTTTCAGAAGTAGTAGTTCAACATCAGGCCTACAGAAATGTCAAGGACCCTTAATAAATGAAATGTAATTCCCCCAACAGCTTCACTATTTAATAATTTGTGAACTAATTCGATTTGAATTAATACATGAAATAAAACATGTGTCTGTGTATGACTCAGTTTAACCCTAAAAAGCCAAACGTATCATATTTGATACATGAGTCCAAAGACCTGTATCTCAACAAAATGACATATAGCTTCTTTAATAAACCAATTAAAAGTATTTTTAAAAACATATTCTACCGCCTTGAGGATTGTCATATCTCTACAATCAGCTGAAGTTGTATTTTGGCGCTTTCATGAAATCATCCACTCACATAAATAAATAAATAAATAAATAAATGAATGAATGAATGAATGAATGAATGAATGAATGATTGGTTGAGCTTTACAGGGTTAATTTTGTGTTTTAAAAATGTCCAAATTTGATTTAACCCTCCTGTTGTCTTCAGATTTACTCTGCTTATAAAGCACGGGGTGAAAAATTACCTCCAGTTTTTTCTCTCCATTTTTGTGAAGAGGTTTCCAAGATATTCACATATATTTAGCAATTTATGGTATACTAGACCTCTTCTTTGAGTAGAAAAAAGCAAAAATTCTGATTTTTTTTGCACCAAGGTTATTATCAGATATGCATAAATTTATATGATATCACAGACAGGTATTTGTTTAAGTGAATGAAGGATGTTGTTTTGAAATCATTGAAATTTCTTTAATAGCAGGAAGATGTTGTACATTAATATAAAACAAACATTGTTTAACAAAAATAGTCATAACTAATTTTATATGTGAATAGCATTGCATGGGACCATCCATGTAATTTTCAAAAATCATTAGAAAATGGGAAAAACTCTATTACTTGAAATGAGGAATTACTAGATAGTCGGACCTGTTAACAACAGTATCAGAATCGGATTTATTGCTAAATATCTTGGTCTGTTGGTGCAAATAGCTAAGAAGAAAACAAGGGCATACATAAAATAATGTCTAGAATATGAAAGCAAAAGTGTTTGCAAGCATAAGTGAAAAAAATAGAACTAAATTTTCACAAATATGAACACTGTGAGACTGTGAAGAGATGAGGTAACGAAATCCGACTTACGTGAAAGAAAGTAATTGCAATAATGACGTGATGAAAAAATTGGGGAATGTTATGAATTAGAAATAATGATTAAAAAAAGTCATATGCATGAGAAAAAATATAATTAATGAGAGAAATGAGAAATAATGAGCAAGTAGTGTCATTGACATGAGTTTAATTCAATTTCCATTTGATCTAATAATGAATTTTGATGTATCATTTGAGATAAATTGCTCATGATTTTAATGCTTTGCACTGTAATTCTGCTCTGTCCACTTAAGACAAAACTAAAAGTGTTTTAGTCTTGCATGAAGACTCCTATTCCAATGAGCTTCATCATCCACTGCTGTAAAGATGTGAAGTGCATTTGTTGTGAAGCAAATTAATGTAGTTCAGACCTTTATGTTAATAGTTATTTTATTTGTTTATCAGGTTTTGTAGAGTGATAAGACCCTGAAACAGGCTTTTACAATAGTACAAACAACAAATCATGTTCATAGTCTCATGCTCTTTGACTGAAGCTCTGGTTTTAGAGATTTTCTGTCTGAAACAATTCCTCAGCAGAAACATCCTCCTGTTTGCTAATTTAATCCTCACACCAAACTTACCTGCAGTGTGTTAAACATAGACACCTCAGGGCGAGTGCCAAACACTAACCTGGCATTTTCACAGAAAATCAGACACAAGCACAGGCACTGAAATTCAGTATAAAGACACAACCAGGTTTTTTAGGGTGATAGTGTTATTTTACTATGTAGGTCATGAAGAGGCGTCAGTGTTAGACGTAAAAAACTCCTGACAGCACCTCATGTTTTTGACTTTTAATCCCTGTTAAAGTCTTATTTAAAGCTTGGGAACACAATAAAGACATAGTTATATAAACAAATATAAATCTAAAGCACAATCTGTAACTGTTTTAATAAAACAGCCAATAGTAAATTAGCTGAGTAAGCTGGAAACTCCATCACATCATCTGCATATAACATCATCCTTTTGCGTAAAACATGATTCTCTGTAACTGTCAGCACTTTTCTGTGAATACTTTCACTAATTATAAGAAAACAGCTCAAACTTGATCTTCACGCTTAAGTGCAAATAGGAACTGTTAACTATGCCACTCTCGCCGCCTTGTTCTCATTTAACTGAAGTGAATCTAAGAAACAACCAAAGGGAATTTCTCAGTTAGCCTGGAAATAAAAAATAAAAAAAACATTCCAACAATAAAAAATCTCTCAGATGTTTTCCGGATTCCAACTCTCTCAGCTCGGCGGATAACCTTTCATGTTTACCAGCTTCAAACACCACGAAGGCTTTAAGTCGTTGTCTCTCTCGGCGCTGGTTTCCCAGGCAACAAGAATATGATAATGTTGCCTTTGACATGACAGAAGGAATCATCTCGCTAACAAACAGAGACAACAGGCACAGGGAGGGCCGGGGGAGAGGCATGAGGAGGGGGGGGGGGGGGGGGGGGGGGGGGGGGGGGGGGGGGGGGGGGGGGGGGGGGGGGGGCTGAATTAATGGACTCATTTTCACACAGAGGGAAAAGCAGCAGCAGGAGCAGCTACTCACCATCCTCCATCCCATACTCCATCTTCCTCTATTGCCTCCAATGCATTCCTGCTGGCAGGCACACTCATACCCCCCCATGGGAGCAGCCAGCCTCCATTGAGAAGCTAAATAACAGTCAGTGGCAAGTGGGGGACTGCAGGGGACACGTTTCTGATGATGCTTGTCCTTTCGGGCTCCGAACCAAAGTGTATTTTAGCTCCTGAGAGAAGTAACCTGAAACCAAGACGCTGAGCGGATGCCATGTGTTTACCATCAGTGAGGAAAGCCCCGTTTGTGTGATCATCTTCCAACCTTGTAACATTTCCAACACAGACACAGAGCGTTGGTCTTTTTGCACGACATGAATGACACATCTGTATTAAGTGGCAGTCGTTCAGAAATAGTGCGAACATTAATAATAGATGCCGATGATTCATCCAGTTGTTCATTTCCATTCTCCGTACTGAAGTGATTGAGTTTACTGAAGGATGTTGGGTAATGGTTAAATTTTCATGCATGCATCTACATCAATTCCACTGTTATGCAGATGATATTAGTGTTTATGCAAACCGGAGTCAAATACCTCATATTTCTTCTGATTGTAAAACATTTAGTGCAGAATCTCATGGCCCACAGAGGATGTACCTAAGTGGCTGGTAAGCCTTTCTCCCTTTTTTCTATAACTGACACGACAGGGAAAATCATGTTATTTGGTTAATTATCTTAACTATTATCGGATTAAAGTCAAATGAGCCACTAAACACTTATCTAATTACTATTCACCATGATTCATTGTGCAAAAGGAAAAGGATCGAGTCTCTTTTTGTAAGCTGTCAGATGCATTTACATTTTTTAAAGCTCTGATGAAGAGGTTTTTTTTGTTTGTTTTCTGATGTAGCGTTTTGTAGCTTATCATTGTCAGGAGCCACTTTGGCAACGCTAGGCTCAAGAGGCGGGTTTTTTTGCTTCATAATTTGGGACAACATATGCCAACTTGAGGTCTTAAAATCTGCTAAACTGCTGAATAATGGGGGGGGGGGGGGGGAATCACTGAATGTGTAGCGAAATGAGCTGTTCAGACTGAAGTAATTTTTTGCACCAGGTAAACATGTTTGTTTCTACAGGCTTGGTTTGTACTTGTTTAGATACACATCAGTCCAAATTCAAAGATTAATGCAATGAAATCCCAACTGTCTACAGGCATGCCTGTGTGAATAAATGAGGTATTTTGAAGAACTGTTCTCTTGTTACAGGATTGTTTGATGGAAAAGAGGAGAGGGAGGAGGAGTTTGATCTTTGTATCTCCATCCTGTGTGTTGATTGTTTTGTTAGTGCCATGCCAACACCAGCTAAGCTTTTCCACAATACAGCCAGGGCTTAATGGATGGGAGTCATGCATCACGCATTAAGCCTTGAAGAAATACTTTTTTTTTCAAACATGAGACTGCCGGATAAGAGCCGCGAAATGAATCAATAACGAACAGAGAAGTCAATACAACTGTACATATTAAACTGAGGAGATTATCCTTAAGCCAAGTCCAGAGAGAGCTGCGGTTCCTCGACCGCTCTCAGGACAAACATGTGACATAAACACTTCACAACAAGTTAGAATCAAAAGAAGGGGATTTACAGATCATGGTAATATAATAATTCTTCTTTTCAACATATTTTCCACTTCGCAGAAACGTTTTATACATTGTGTTTTGATAATTAATGAAACAGACAGATTTGGTTCTGACCCAATTATTCGAACATGAATCTTCCAGAGTCATGAAACGCTCCTCAAATCTCAAACGCAGCTTATCTGGAAAAAAATTCATTG
This sequence comes from Thalassoma bifasciatum, assembly GCA_008086565.1. Classification (NCBI taxonomy): domain Eukaryota; kingdom Metazoa; phylum Chordata; class Actinopteri; order Labriformes; family Labridae; genus Thalassoma; species Thalassoma bifasciatum. The sequence goes on from RPOG01001815.1 coordinate 9,792, forward strand.
AGCTATAATGTCTGATTTTATCTCCGACAATGTTCCTGTGTTATCTCTGCATATTTCAACAGTTTTAGAAAATATCTCTCCATCTGTCACATTATTCTATTCTAACAGTCTTGAAAATAAGAACACATTTGTAAGCCCGTGGCAGAAATAGTCCCCGCATTCATCGTCTATCATATAGCAATATGCTAATCCAGAGTAATCATGTTATGTATCTTTTACAGTGCCTGCTCCCCGAGTAAACAGAGGCCTGGAAGGGACTAGTTTACATATTCAAGAGACTAATGCTTAACAAGTCAGTGTTCGGAGATTCAGTCCTCATGACAGGAGTCGCCTCAAGGACAGACTCTCATCTGATGTCTTCTGTGTGTCGTCATGTGTGTTAAAAAGCTCAGAGAAGCTGTGAAACCAGCCCTGTGGGGGGTGGGGTGGAGGGGTGGAGGGGTGGAGGGGTGGGGGGTCTGTGGACACTCATTACACCCTGACACACAGGTCTCCTTGGTGTGTGTTTTTTTTATCACTTCCCCTGGTGTTTCCATTATTTTCTGTTTGGTAAATTGACACAGCAATACTTTTAAACATGCTCCAATATTGCTGTGTTGTTACAGCAACCGTCCTACTCCATAAGGTCAAAGGTCATGGGCTAAATTGATCCTTTATCAGTAGATCTTTACAAATGGCAGCGAGTGAGAGCCAGCTGTGATAGGAAATCCATTTTTAATTGAATTTATGCATCTGCTCCCCATTCAAGGACCACAAACCATTTTGCTGTTGAGTCAGAAACCTTTTGTGAATTCACTTCTGTGCAGATTTACGATATTAGTACACAGCAGATTCCTTTGATCGTAGTCATTAGAGGGAAATGATCCTTTATAGTACATTAACTGTCGCCCACCCATCGAGGACAAACAGGCGTCCCTGCCTGCTTCTCTCGCTGCGTTTCACTCACTTGCCTCGAGGGCTGAAGCCTTCAAACGTTCCTCTGCTTCCTCTCCTCTGAAGGGGCCTCTCGTTCCTCTGGACGAACCAAAGCAGACCAGTCGTGACAGAGAGACGACGTCAAAGAGGCTGCTCTGCTTACAAACTCTTTAAAGTCTGGATTTTAAATGAAGGCGTCCAATCAGGCGAACAGGTCTCCATGTATCAGAGAAACAAACCTCCAGAGACTGAGGGCTGTGAAGGGAAGAGAATCTAACTGCATTACTATCTAACTATCTGTCTGTTCATCCCTTTACCTTCCTTCCACCATCATCCAACTATTCATCCAGCTATCATAGGCTGAAAACAGTAACACTGCAAAAACTGAAATATAAGCAAGTCTTTATGTCTCATTTTTAGTAAAAAATTGTCTTATTTTTCTTGATTTGAGCCACATTCACCAGACCAGCTCATAAAAATGTCTTATTTCAAGTTTTTTTTGAAGACAACAATGGGGTCTGAATTGCTTGTAACAAGTCAAAAAAAAATCTGCCAATGGGATGAGAAAAAAAGTCTCTTGTATTAAGACATCTTTCTAATTTCAAAGAAACTTCACGAGCAAATTCTTCTTATCCCATTGGCAGATTTTTTTTTTTTTGAAAACTTGAAATAAGACATTTTTATGACCTGGTATGATGAATGTGGCTCAAATGAAGAAAAATAGGCCTTTTTTTTTTTTTTTTTTACTAAAAATAAGGCATAATGACTTGCTTTGTTTTCAGTATTTGCACTTTTGGCCAAGCTTTACAGGGAGAAAGGAAATAAAATCAGCTTTATTTAAAGTTGAATCATAAACAAACTTTTAAATTTGAAGGCATGATTGTTTTGAAAAATGCATAAAAAGACAGCTGTGGGTTCACATTTCAGGTCCTTGTGCAAAGCTGTGAAGTTATCTGTTCATACTCTCAAAGTCTTTATTTGATTATTTGTTTGTTTTGGATGCATCTGTTTGAAAATGAATTATGCTTCAATACATTGTCCATTTAGTTGTTGTAAAAATATTGTTTTGAAAGACTTGAATTAGCTACATGGTCAATGTTCATGTCATTGGTCCAATTTCCATCACTACGGTGGCCGGGAAGGGCAGAACAAAATTACACATTCACTAGCAAGGACCACACATCAACATAGAATTCGAAACGGTTTATTTACATGAGTAAATGCGAACGTGCTTATATGTCACAGGCGATTTGGAGAAGCTATGAGAAGGAGTCTGCCGTAGCTCCCGGGCACGACGGACCCCCAAAAACCAGCTTCATAATTTAAGATATTTCAGATGGAACAAACGCTGAAACAAATTTACAAGTGGCGAAACACTTTTACAAGCTCAAGCATTAACCGGAAAGGGAATGTACCAACTCCCGGGATGAACCGGATGTGATAACGGGGAGCGGCAGTCACCCAAGATGGACGGCGTCCAGGGTATTTAAAAACTCCAAACTCCACACGAAAAACAAAACCGCATTAAGCGCATAATATGCTGTCCACAGAACGGACAAAACTTCACCTGATCGCTGTCCATCTTGGATGACCTCCAACAAACACTATTGGCCTATTTGCCACTCCCCGTTATCACATCCGGTTCATCCCGGGAGTTGGTACGTTCCCTTTCCGGTTAATGCTTGAGCTTGTAAAAGTGTTTCGCACTTGTAAATTTGTTTCAGCGTTTGTAAAAGTGTTTCACGTCTTGTTAATTTGTTTTCCGAAAGGTAAATTTGTTTCAGGACTTGTAAATGTGTTATGGCAATTTAATTTTGTTTAGTGGATGTAAAATTGTTTTCTAAAATGTAAATTTGTCTTAACCATTGTAAGAGTGTTTCACAATTTGTAATTTTGTTTTGCCCTTCCCGGCCACCGTACATCACACCTAAAATTGCAAATTAAAATTGGCAATGGAAAAAAAAAAATCAAAATTTTATAAAACCTCTCAAATTTTGCTAAAAAGTTTTTCCACTTTCAAAGGTGTTTTGAAGTTTGGCTATTGAGGTGTATCACAAAAGCGAAATGGAAACACTTTTTTTTCCAAAAACATGTCACCAGACGTGTATAACAGACGCCCCTGTAAACTCTTCAGCCACAATCATAGACTGTATAAAACAAAATACTCTCCCAGAATTCCCTAGTTTAAGGCCGCCACCACACATACAGACTCTGTCATTCATATTTTAATGCCTTCTGCCTTATTGTGTTAACATCAAGAATAACAGTTAAGCCCTTCAAAATGACAGTTCAGCACTTAAAATGTTTGTGGTATCTATGGTTACAGGTTAAAGTCCTTCTTCCTCCTTCCACATTCTGCAAACTGAACCTCACCGGACAAGATTTTACTAAAGTTATGCACAATTCTAGTCGTAATGGCAAGAATAACAAGGCGCCATTGTACATTATTGAATTCCAGAAATATTGCTTTTATTTTGCGAAAAAGTGTTATGGAAACCGTGAATAAACTGTAAACTGTAAATCCAGCCCTTCTTAAATTTCTCTACATCACCACGAAGAGCAGAGAGTGGATCCTGGAAATAAAAATTTGGAGATGGTTTGAAGTATTAAAATGGTTTTGATGAAACGTTGGACGACTGTCATGGCTTTGGGCTGTCCACTTCTTCTTTCACTCTATCTCTAATGAGCCACACTGACGATATCCTCCTGTAAATATTTCCTCTGTTCCTGCCTCGGCCTCGACAGGCAGCAGTCTGTCACACATTAGGAGATGGATGAGCCACAAGCCGTTCCCAGGTTGTATTGTTCCCCAGCCTGCTGCCACCTCCTTTAAAGTGCTCCAAAGCCTAATTTCTCTTCCAGGCCTGCGGGGATGGGGGGATGGGACCTCGCGCCCTCAGTCCAATCAGTCTCTCAGCAAGCACACAAAGGTCCTGCTGCTTCTACAACTGGAAACTTGGCTTGGTGGTGAGGAGGGCATATACTGCTGGACTGGAGTCAATTGCTTTTAATTTCAATCAGGAAATTCAGCCAGGCATCTTTTTCAGCCCAAATGAATAAGTGAATTAGCCCGTTTTAATCTCTAATCTCATTTGAAGCCTTCGCTAACGGGATGACAGTGAGGTAGTGGCAGAGGAGATCTTTTACTGTTGCTCAGAACTGGATGCAACCTGCTTCAAACACTCTGATTCACTCGCTCCCCCTCCCCCATACCCACCGGCATCATTAACAGCAGGGTGGTTGGTTTGTGAGGAAGCAGGAGCAGCAGCCTGAGGCGCTGACACTGGACATGGAAGCACCACTGATAGTGAGCTGCCATGATTTAAAGGAAGAGTAAAATGAGAAAACATGAATGAAAAGGTGACGTTATAGTAACCAAATCTACATACCAGCACTTTGTGGAACAACATCTGTGGTTTTTATGGGTGTTGTTTCACTGCACTGCAAATAATCTTTCACTTACCATGATTTAAAATCTTACTTTAAGACATGCTAAATAAAATATCTTGTTTTAATGTTTGTTTTAACTTGTTTTTAGCCTTTGAAACTATGTTAGATCTCAAAAAAATCATGAACGTTTCAATTTTGTCTTAATTAGGCTGAGAATCCTAAAATGAGTGAATAACTGTTAAAACAAGTTACTTTGGTTTTCTCACGTGTAATTTCATAACATTAAAACTTGTTTCAAGATTTAGCTCTACCTCAAGCTGCTTGACTTAAAGGGAACCCCGACTGTAAGGACTAATAGGCATGAATATGCTTAAATGTTTGTCTCAAACTAGAATTTGTTGTTAAAAGACATAACGAATTGGTTTTTCAAAAAAAAAAAAAAAAAAATTAAAACACAGTTTCTATGCTTCGGGCGCAGCCATTTTTTTACTGCCACAATGCATTCTGGGTTGATGACGTAGATTGGTTGCTTGGTGCCAAGCATCTGGATTTCGCCATTTACTCACTACTAGTTGCCGTAAGTCACTAGGTTTCAGGAGCGAAAAAACCCTAATAATGCCACATGTGGCTGCTTTTGGGTGCACTTTTCAGTCAAAATGAAACAAGGAGACTGATGTTAGTCTGCACAGCTTCCCAAAAGACAAGAAAGGAAGGAAGTTGTGGGAAATCGCTTGTGGGCGTAAACAACCTCCGATGGACCCGCGGCTATGTTCTGGCCACTTCTCCCCAGAAGCATTTGATGCATTTAGCCGGTCCATGCTGATGAAAGAGCTGGCGGCCTACAGGTGAAAATATTTTTTCAAATTTCATACAAACTAAGATATTTTGATAGATTTTATTATCGTTCTTATGTAGCTGGTAAAAACACTGATCATTTAGGAAAATGACGTTCTGGTAGCCAGGGTTCCTTTTAAGAATAACACAAAAAATCATCTTTTTAAGACACAGTTTATTAAGCAAACAGCTAAGAATTTTACAAACCCATGCTCTAAAAGTGTAAAACATGGCATACAACCAAAACCATGAATGAGTGAGGATTCATGTTCTTAAATCAAGGACAGGTTTTAAGATTCTGGTTTAACCTTTACTATGGATTATGCTTATTTCAAGATGAGAGCACTTGAATCAAGAATTATCTTAATCATACTTCTCTCATTCTAAGTAGTTTTGACTTAAAAAGTGATATTTTTCATTCCATTTGCTAAATCAAGAATATAGGAAGCATGAAATTAGATTCTATTGCTCATATTCAGTATATTTCACTTAAAATTCTTCTTCAGGAAGTTTGTTTTCAAGCATTTTAATCTAACAATGAGCATTTTCTTCTTGTTTTAAGATCTGAGAATACTTATCAAGGCCACCTTGTTTTTAGATTTATCAGTCTTATTTCAAGTGAAATTATCTTGCTGTATGTACGGATAATTTCACTAGTTTTAAGATATTTTTCCATCAAATTAAGTATTTTTATCTTATATTCAGACTCCCTTTTTTGCAGTGTGAACTTTTGCTTCCCTTGAATAAAGAGAAGTCTTGTGCGTAATCCTCTGCATAGAAGCAAATTGTTGCATTTCCTTGTTATTTTCTGTGGATCAAACAAATAAGCTGTAATGTGTTAATTTGTGAGGTTTAGAGGTGTTGGCAGGCGGATTATGCTACATTTAGAAAGAGGAAAATTAGTTCTTGTGCCCCAGTCTTTGTGCTAAGCTTCTCGCTGTAACTCCTAATCGTAATAGATTCTTCACCAAAAAGGAAACAGAAATAATTGTCGAACCATTCTCCTTGAATTTCTCTCACTTCTCTTTGGGGACGTCTGTTTTTTTTCTAGTGTTTAAGCAGATCACTGAATGCTCTTCTTCTACATCACATCTTTTGTGTATGAAAACCAACAGCACATGATCTTCTGGTTTCCCCTAAAGAGGCTGAGAGTAAACTGCGTGTGCTTAATTGCTGAGCCTCACAGTACAGAGTCTTGTTTATGTGAACTTGTACGTCTGTTTTCATCGTGAGAAACGCTCCTGATCTGGAGGACAGAGGGAAAAGCCACCCACAGGGCGAGGAGCTGTCACTGTTGATTCACTGGGAGCTGAATTTAGTAAATTCTTAAGCTGCCTCTCAGGAGAAGAAAACCCACCTTCTATGGAGAAACTTCACAAAAGGGACTTCTTACATTCTCTGGGTGGGAGATTACCGGGAGGGCTGGTGCAATTATGCATTCTCATGTGAATGGAGTAGAGCGAAGAGTTACAGCTAATCTGCAACTCAAACAAGAGTAAATCTAAGCTAATCAACAGTGAATTACAATGCCAGGCACAGGCAAAACACATAGCAACACAGGATGGGTGTGTGTGTGTGTGTGAGTGTGTGTGTGTGGGTGATTCATGCTATGCTTCTCAAACCGTGGTGAAATACGCCCTCAGGCAAGAAACAGCTTAGTGGGAAAGCCACTCAACACATCTTGGAGGGGAATAAACACAGCGCAGGTAAGATGTTCTAACGCAGAATAACACGACACTGGCAGAGTATCAATGGGAGCCTGTTACAACAGCTCTTAAAGGAGAAGAAGACTTTGTAATGATGGTTTCAGAAACACTGGGAGCTCTGGAATAATGGCCCTTTTCCACTGACCCGTCTTAGCCCTACTCTACTCGCCTCTACTCGCCTCTACCCGGTTTGTGTTGCATTTCCACAAGCGCGGTACTACGCGTCAGACGCCAGGTTTTTGTACCTGCTCTACCCAGGTTCCAAGCGTGTAAAGCCGATACTAAAAGGTGATGTCAATGGACTGCCGGCCACTCATTGGTCAGAGAATGTCGTCTCCGAAGCTTCACTTTCTGACTCTGTACAAATCACTTACAAGAGGCAAAAGAATAAGTCAGCGACGGGTTTTTTATGACATTTAAACCCGACTGCACAGAACCACACTGAGTGAAGACAAAATACAGCCCTAAAATGCTCCTTCATGATTCCTAAATAAGGTAAAAGCCCTATTTAAACGAAAAAGTTAACATCAAAGATAGTTCGGTTTAAAGAGTCTTTTCGATAAAATGAAAGTTTGTCAGCGCAGGAGCGATCTGTCTGCCACGAGAGTCTTTAAGCACCAACCAGTCCATTAATCCACAGGGAACCAAAAAGGAAAACCAGTTTAAAGAAGAATGATTGATCAACAAAAAATCTCTGGTATACCAGGCCCAAAAATCGAAAATTAAAGCGATCTCACTGGATCCAGGGAAGAGTTGATGTCAGGAAGCAGCTCCTTCGTTTTCCTCCGCGTGCAGCAGCACATGGCTGTTGTTTATTTCCCTTGTCATGATGCCCGACATTGAGCTGCTGTATTACTTTAATGAAATCTTTTGAAAGTTTTTTTTTTCCTTTAAAGACCACAGTGGCACATATGTGAGTACAAAATTATGTTTGTGTCACGTTATAGATGAACATGCACGCACTCCGGCACAGCTCTTTAGCGCAGCTGTGTTATAAGATCCACGCCCACCGTGAGTCTGTAGTCGGGCTTGTGGGAAAGCTAACCAAACCGTGTAGAGCCGAGTAGAGTAGAGCCGAGCCGAGCCGAGGAGGGCTGGAATTGTATAGTGGAAAAGCGCCATTAGAAAAGTGCATTTATGCTTTGGCATTTTCTGTCTGAGAAAGTATCTTGACAGGTGTGTAGATCAGAATAGCGCTAGTGGCCCAGTGCAGGGTTTATATTAATGGTCTGTAGAACAAGCTGAGCAAAACTCAGACGTTTCGGAAACACTGTAAAATCTCCCTGAATGTAATTTTATGTCCAAAACGGAGGACATGTCTGGGCCAGAGATGATAAAAGTATTCACATTCTTTACTTAAGTGGAAGAGTAGATAATTAAAAAAAAAAGAGTTTGGTAAAACTAAAAGTACTAATTCTACTCTTCTAATTCTAATTAAAAAGAAAAAAGTACATGTTCTGAAATGTACTTAAATACAAAGGTAAAAAGTACAAATGAGATTTTTTGACCTTCAGAGATACATGATGCCTTTTTATGCTAACGCTGCGAAATGAAAATAAGTTCTGAGCATACAAAATAAGATGGTTTTCCTCCTTAGGTAACAACCTGCACATAAAAAACCCACAAAATTTCAGATAGAATAATAAAGTCTAAACTTTAAAATCGACAAAATCTTCGCTAGCTTTTAAATAAAGCCATGGATGGAGAATGTTTTGCTTCGCTGGATCTGTTCTTTTGTCGTCATCGTAAATATTTCCTGGTTCATTTTCTTCCTCCATGTTGCTGTTGGTGTTTTTCTCTGTATCCCAAAGCGTGCACTCGCTCCAAGTCCTCTCTCTGTAGTTGACTTTCTTCTCTCTGTGTTGTTACGTTTTTTACATCATGGCATCATCAGCAAAGGTAGAAACAAGTAACGAGACAGTTTTGAGAATGTAAGGAGTAGAAAGTACAGATATTTGTGTTTAAATGTAGGCAGTTAAAGTAAAAAGCCATCAAGTTAAGTACAGATACCTGAAAAATCTACTTAAGTACAGTAACAAAGTACTTGTACTAGGTTTTATCAACACTAACAGATAATCCTTGTTGTGCCTGTTCAGTTTCATACAGGAATGAAATGTGACATGAAGAAAAAGAAGGTTGTCAGATCTAAAATACCACAAACTCTCATCACTTAATCCTGAATCTCAGGTGGTCTCTGACGTATTGAAGAGAATATAGATTTCTGTGTCAGTGGTGTTATATCTTTAGCAATTTATAAAGAAGACATCAAATTTTCATCCTGGCCTAAAAAGAATTTGTACTTCAGAGGTTCATTCCTGCTCCAAACTTCTATTATTAAGACGCTGTAAAGGTCGACTCTAGTTGCCAGAGGCTAAAGTGGAGGAGCCACTGTTTAACTATCGTATCTTCATCACACTGTGGCAGGATTGTAAGAAACTCGGACACAACGAACGAGCCTGAGGGTTCATCAGTAACATCCTCTCCTCTCTCAGTTCCTCTGAGGTAAAGAACAAACCTGCTAATGTTTAAACACTAAAAGGTAAAGAATGGACACGTGCATGTGTTTGATTATGGTAAGCACGGTGTTGCTGGGTGACGTTGGGTCACGCTGATGAGCATAATGAGCGTGATGATCTGCCTGACGACCCTGCACTTCCTCGCTGGAGCCCTTTGCGTCATCCCCCCATGCTGTGCCGATGCCAGGATCTCATTGACATGAATGAGACGGCTGTGCTTTTTAACACAGAGCTATTGTTGGTGAAAACGAGGCCCGAGGTGTGAGGGGAAGAGCTGGTGGAGACAAGGAGAGCGGGCCAGCATTTGTCTTCAATAATTCCCTCTAAATCACTTTTTTTTTTTTTTTTACTGGATTAAAGGAGAACAACCACAAAAACGCACATTAGACTTTTTATTTCAGGTGGTAATCATTAAGTACAAAGTATCATGTGAGCTTTTGAGCAACATTCCCTCGATTAAATGAAAATGACTGATCAAATAAGCAAATAAAGCTCAATTGTTGGAACAATGTTGTTGAAAAATGAGCAGATTATCGTGATTTTCCTCGTCCCCTCAGGCTCGGACTGACTCTTCCTGATCGCTCTCTCCTCGTGACATCACTCCGCAGCTGAGGGGACCAGCCCCTTCTTGGCGCCCTGGTGGTACTGACTCTCCAGCTTCCCTGTGTGAGAGAAAGGGGGTGAAAGGGAGAGAGAGAGAGAGAGAGAGAGAGAGAGAGGGAGGAGGGGGAGAGAGAAAAGAGGAAGGGATGAATCAAAACACCATCAAAGGGACAGAGTGACCTTTCTGAGAGCTCAAGGCCTGCTGATTAGAGGCGGCCTTGGAGAGGACAGCTAGGCGAGAAAAAGAGAGAGAGAGAGAGAGAGAGAGTGAGAGAGAGAGATGGGGGATGATGAGGTAAAAGGCCAATGAGACCTTTTATTCCATGACAAAGAGCGATTAGACCACAGCCTTTGTCGGAAGCTAAATAAGACGTCTTTTAATCCAGTTATGCAGACGTACTGTAAGGATGATCCAACGCCAATAAAAGACAGATATAGAAAGAAGAATGCAGAGTTAGTAAAAAAAAAAAAAGTCACACAGCTCAGCTCAGTTATACCGAGGAATGACTTGAACTGACGAAGTTAAAACTCAGAAAACAAATGAATTACAGCACAGCTTATCTAAAAGAATTAGTGTTTAACCCTCCTATTATGTTCAAATGAACCTGGACTGAATTTAGAATATCAAGGAAAATAGTATTTTTTTCAGAATGAAACTTTTCCTGCTTGAAAAAAAAAAATTATTGTTTGCATTAATCATTTTGCGGAATCATCTCTTCTTAAAAACTTAAATGCAGATAAAAAGAGTGACCTGGTCTGAAGGTAAATGATGTCAATGATGTCAACAAAGCCTACATAAAACTTGACTCCACTTTTACACTGCAAAAACGGAAATCTAAGCAAGTCATTATTTCTTAATTATAGTAAAAATTGTCTTATTGTTCTTAATTTGAGCCACATTCACCAGACCAGGTCATAAAAATGTCTTATTTCAAGTTTTTTTAAGACAAAAATGAGGTGTAAATTGCTTGGAACAAGTCAAAAAAATCTGCCAATGGGATAAGACAGATTCGCCTGGGAAGTTTCTGGAAATTAGAAAGATGTCTTAAAACAAGAATCTTTTATCTTATCCCATTGGCAGATTTGTTTTTACTTGTTACAAGCAATTGATGCCTCATTTTTGTCTTTAAAAAACTTGAAATGAGACATTTTTGTGACCTTGTCTAGTAAATGTGGCTCAAATCGAGAATAGTAAGACAAATTTTACCAGAAATAAGACATAATGACTTGCTTAGATTTTAGTTTTTGCAGTGTACACGTCAAAATGCTGCCAAACTGTGTCACACTTTAAGATATTGCCTGTCAGCTGTACATGTTTACATCCAGGTGGTAAGGCATCATAGAGGTTGAGCTAGTAGCGGGTGGCTGTGCTATATCGCTAAAACATAACACACAACCAGCTTTTTGTACTAAAATGAAAAAAAGTGAATATATCCACATGTTATTTCTGCTGGCAAAAGCATCAACAACACATTCACATTCATGTCTGAAAGGTGGAAAAAGCTTCAGTATTTTTAAATTCTGTTTACTTTTCTTCAAAGAGGTCAAATCTAACAAAAAGAGGCTTCTATCTTAAAGTAGGGCTTGTTTGGAGAAAGGCAGATGGTATAAAAAATGATATCATCAGCAGAACATTGCAACCTATAATGATAAATAAGTATAACTGAAAAACACTGGGGGGGCTCGTACTGGTCCTTGAGGGACACCATTATCTACCAAGCTGATTTGAAACTACGTAAATTATTTCAAAAGATAAGATTTGAGATGAAATAGTCCAACACTCGGAGTATTAACTGAGATGTTACACCTCTTGACAGTGTCGAAGTACTCTTCCCTTCATGTATCCCAGTGTTGATGTCAGTGCATGTTTTTAAGCCTGCCAAGAATGTAGCAGTCAAGTATTCTTTCATGAATACGTCTGGATTCTGTAGCTGAGCCAGCAAACAGCACTTGCATGAACTTGCTGATTAGCAGACAACCATTTTCCAACAGTAGCCTCCATTGTTGTGTGAATTTCCTCAGTTATAATTTGTTGCTCGCTAACTCATGTGAACCTCCGCTGAGAATGTTTACAAAGATGAAAACAGCTGAGAATCTCAAAGAGGGAGATTGTCAGGTTGCTATTTTTATAACGCTCGTAGCTATGGAGCGTAAACAAAACCCCTGCAGCTACTGATCCGAGCTGACCTCCTCATCCACCCTGGCACTTTTCTCCCTCTCTGAAAAGCCTTAGCAGTATCGATCACGTTTTTCAAATTCTCCATCAGCGCTCGTTCTCACAGACTGTTCTCTGCTGCTTTATCCTTTCAGTGCAAAACAACCTCTGCTGGGTTTTGATAACCTGTTTGACCCTATCCTTAACTCCGAGGCAAATAACAACCCAGAGTCTATGTGGCCAACACGGGCCTCCTGCTTGTCAAACCACTACATTAGCTGGCTGTTTTCCCCTTGGCTGAGGCAGGGGAAAGAATGATACAAGTGTGACAGGCAGGGAGGTGGTTGTCACTTGTGCTTTCTTTTCATGCTGTCACGTTATGGCTGAACTCTGCGGGTAGTAGCAGCATAAACAAGGTGTTTAGGAGAAGTGCTGTTTGCTCAACATTTCCTAGTGTGTCTGAATGGTTGTCAGTGTCTGTCTGTTCTGTCAGGAGCGAGAGCTGCTCAGGGGTGGAAACACCTCTGGAATTTAAGGGAACTCTGCCAGAAACTTTATCCAAGATCACTGCGATGATAAATCCCTTATTACAGAAACGCATCGTTCTTTCATCCTTATGGGCGATGTGCACCAAAGCCAAAGTCAACACTGTAAAAACAGATTGGCTCTCGGAGTTTTATGTGTCATTATGAAGTAAAATATCTGTGAGATAAATCAGCATCTATAAAATGAGTGCTTTGTATAAATCAACTCTTTGTTGTTTTAGCGAGGCGTTCCTTATTTGGCAAACGCTAACACAGTTAGTTTAAGATGCACAGAGTTTGAATTTTTCAGATTTCATGATATACAGAAAAAAACACACTTACAATAGATCTCCCAGCTCTCATCAAAGCTCCTTTGAAGAGTTTTTACTTGTTTATGGAAGTAAATATTGATACAAAAAGCACTAATATCTCTTCAGGAGCAACAAAAGCAAACAAGGCATTAATATTAAGACTGAGTGTGAGTTATTTTTAATACCTAGAACCACTCTGTGAGTTTGTGTTAGATAAGGCGATGAACAGCATGCTGTTTTTGTTTCATTTAGATGGCAAAGATTTGAAGAAAGTAGTACATTTGACTGTTAAAAGAGAGAAAGGTGGAAGTGGTGGTTGGCCAAGGAGTTTCAGTGCCCGTCTGATGTACTGGTGTTAATGTTGGAGGCAGTTTTAGACTTATTTTTATTTTTTTAACCAAAATACAGGTTAGTTTTAGTCGCTACAGCAATGCAAAAGGTGCCACCTCCTCATTTGTAAAGCACCAAATTTACGCCTGGCAACAAACAATTTGGATGACACAGTGTTTCATTGTCAAAGTAAAAAAAAAATGAGTGGAAGTGTGCTAAAGAGCATTGTTGGCATCAGTATTCATTGATACAAGAGTGATGAAATCGAAAGTTGAGTTTCAGTTTCTTTTCTCAATGTGCTCCTCTCACTCACTCTGCTCATGCGCACTTTGCGCCCCACCTCCTCTACTGTGAGTGTTGCCGTTACGATGGCACAGAAAAGCACTGTTAGGTGTTATTTTACAGCAGCTAACCAAAATACTGAAGCTTTTTCAGAAAACAAATAAGGTACACAGAAACATCACAAATTTATACAAAAATCTAAAAACAGCTAAAAGAGAACTCTGAGCTGCAAAGTAAACAGAGTAAGGAGGAGAATCCCCAAACTACAAGCAGAGCCCTGGCAGAGTCCTTACAGCCTGGCGAACAGGCCAAGTAGCTGATGCATAGACGGGAAAGTAAGGTTTTAATAGAGTGATTGAGTATATACACTAAAATTAACAAAAAGTCTTTAGGACCTTGAATTTAGTTGTTGAGCCTTGCAAACATTGCCTGCTTGAAATTCAGTAATTTTCAATAAAAATTTTCAGAAATATTTAAAAATTACATTAAATTGATAATAAAAATTATCATGTAGTTCAGGCTTATCTATTCATTGATTCAGTCATCCACCAAAATCCATTTCAACTGAGAAATACTGCTTCCTGTGCCTGATATTGACACACCATTAAAATGTGATGAATTGTGATTAACGTATTGCAAAGCCTCTGATTAATTAGATTGCTTTCTTATTAAGCCCCACCACTACCTGTTACATTGTAATCTAGTTTTAGTTACTACTGAATATCTAGGTTGGGTTGTTCCAAGTGTTTCACTCTGCAACCTTTCCATCTCTGAACACTTTCCCGAATTAAATAATTTATCCTGGACTCTCCTCCCAATGTAAAGCTGCTGGTGCTGCTGAGCTATAGAGAATCAGAAAGGTCATTACACACGAATGAAAGTAGAGTTATGAAAGAATGATTCTTACTTCAAGTCAAGAAAAAAGAAAACACTTACTGTGGACACTTTGGCTCTATTTTTAATCTGTAGCATCTCATCTATACCGCCAATAAAAGGCAGAAAAAACTGAAAATAACCTTAGAAAAGAAAGTAAGATGAGTTGTGCCTCTGCATTAGATCAGCAGAGAGGCACAGACTCATCCACAAAGATTTTCACAGTTGACTCAAACTTAAAGTTCCTCACGAGAAAACACAACAAACCCCTGAAAACAATTCACGCTGAAGAAAAGGTGTCACTATTTCCTCTGTAGCTGCTTGTAAGCCACCAGCTGAGAAAGGTGCAGTGTCATGCGTTGATATCAGTAACATCATTAAGATGTTGTGATTGTTTCACCAAACTGCAAACACAAGTCTGACGTGTCCCCTTTAGAAATGATTTCACACTTTGCATTTCAGACTTCCAGTTGATACGAGGCAACATTACTATTCATTCACTCATGCAGCAACCTGGCAATGGTAACTATAATAATCTTTTTATCTTTTGTTTCCAGCTCCTGAGGGGATTATTGGGCTCTTTAGCTGCTAAATGCTCCATTAAGTTCCCTCATTACTCCCGAACTAGGTCTGCCTACCATGAAGTGGTCGTGCTAGGCAGGTGGCTCTCAGGTGATTATGGAGCCTTTTCACAGGAAATGGGTGCTTGCTGTGGCTGAGCTGCACTGTTGGAGTGGTGAGAGCGAACAGTAGGCTGTATGAAACACGGAGGTAGTCTCTGTTTGGTTTCTGAAGAGATGAGCTGAAGCCAATGGATGCTGTCGCCATATTGGGAATGATGACAACGGGCAGAGACGTGGAGCTGCGAGGCTTTTAACCTCCTCTTGTATCATCTTGACAGGTGTTAAGATACCACAGCGCCCTTTAGTCAGTATTAATAAAGAGCCACCAGGCTGTGAGCAGAAGTTAGGCTTGTTAACATGGGAACAAATAGACCCCTTTACAACTTACACCATCATTATGATTCGCAAACATTTTGGCAACATAATCAGTGTTTAGCTCACTTTATTTAAATAATTTAGTGTTCTTTAAACTCTAAATTAAGAGAAGATACATGGTCTCAAGTTCGACTCAATTCTGAGAGGATCACCATGGTTAAAGAGTAACCAGTATTTTGACATTTCTGTTATCAATTTCTGTTTCCAACCTCAGTTAATCTGGTTTCACTGTAGACAAGAAATATTGACCTACAATATATAAATCCAGTTTCACTTTGTGTAGTTAACAAAAAAGTTAGTATGGAGCTGAAGTCATGACCAAACACAACACTTGGGCTCCATCTTTACAATATAAAAAGGAAAAGCTCAAAATATGATTAACAAAAACAGGTTTTATGTTCATAATTAAACTATAGTATATCATCAAACTATCAACCAATGCCACTAAGCAAATAAAAAATACAAAACCATGATTATTCTGATGCTGTATATTTGGTGCAGTTCCCAAGCCTGACTTGGTTTTCTGGCTCATTTGATGTGACCCAGGTCTCAGACTCAGCGGTCTGTGTGCTCGTCTTTGGTTTGGGAGGGTTTTCTGGTTTGTTGACAAAAGTTTATGTCTTTGTTTTTGAAGGCCCAGTCTGGATTTCCCCACCAAAAACTTTGTCGTGAACATCTGTCCACTTGTTGATATCCTCTAACCACTCTTGGGTTTCCCCACAAAGCTGAGAGTCATTTCCCATTATATAAGGGGAAGTTTCTTTTTAAAGGGACTGCAAAGACTTTCTAAGTGTTCGAGATCATCTCTAGATATTTTCCTGATCATATTCTACCAGCTAAAATGAAATTGTCATTTCTTAATTCTGTGTCTTAGCTTCCCAATTGGGTCAGGGGACTGGAGCTGGAGTGTGAAGATCTCTATGACAACACCATGTCAGCCAACAAAGTTTTGTAGTGAGGAGAGAGGTCTGTATTTTTCTCTGCTGAAAAATGATTTCTTGGATTTATTTTGTAGTTTTAGTGGATAGAAGAGCTGGATTGTCTGACAGAAACAGAACAGAAGGAAGCTAAAAGGGAGAGCGACTAAGTGCAGGCAAAAGGCCAAAACTTGGGCTTAAGGCTCCAACACAGGCTAAGCTGTTAGTAATGATGTTCATTCCAACCCACATGCAGTAGTTATTCTGCAGTGATCTGCTTGGTGAGGTTGGTGTTGGTAGATGAGCACTGGTAGAACATAACCAGGATTCACTAACATTAAAGACATGTCTCAGAGCACCAGGCTGTGAGTAGTGCTAATTATAGCTGGCTACTAAACTACGGTACAAAACTGGGTTCACAAAGTTTGTTTGTTGTCACGTATCAAACAAAAGCGCGATGTAACTGTTGATGAATCCACTACCTCAGTGGCTTTCCACATTTTCCAACTCGGGGCCGCTTTTAAGTCTCATAAATGTTTGCGGCCCACTTCCAACCCAATAACTACAGAGGGTATAAAATGCCTTTTTAGGGCCCGATTTGTAACAACGACCCAAAATGTAATAACTGGTCACTAATGTAACAGATTCTGGGCCCAATACAAAACAACTCTTTGCCCAAATTGTAATAATGTGCTACAGTTTGGGTCAGTTCTACATTTTGGCTATAATTTAATTATTTTTGTTGCATTTTGGGCTCAGCACTTTTGTTACATTTTCACAAATTGGCTCTGACATGTCTTCTATGTGGATATTTTTTTATGTATGAATATATGGACATTTTTTATTTCCTAACAGAGTTCAAAACAGAGTTTTTACATTTAAAACATTACTCTGTATACTTGTTTCTTTCTTTCTTTATCTTGTATCTTTACACAATTACACTCCACAAAATCATACTGTTTTGGAAAATGATTATGCGGCTCACTTTCAACACCTTCACGGCCCACTATGGGGCTGCAGACCACAGGTTGGGAATCACTGCACTACCTTATTTTGTAGTATCTGGGGAAAAAATTGCCTTTTCAAAAACAAACTGCAACTAACACATGTTTTGGTTCATCATGACAGTGGGGAGCAAGGGCTTAT
This sequence comes from Thalassoma bifasciatum, assembly GCA_008086565.1. NCBI lineage: Eukaryota > Metazoa > Chordata > Actinopteri > Labriformes > Labridae > Thalassoma > Thalassoma bifasciatum. Next base: position 27,292 of record RPOG01001815.1, read on the forward strand.
GGGAAGCAGAGTCTTTATCTAGAGTGCTAATGCTAGTTTTTTCAGAAAGTCTTCAAAGCTACTTTAAGGTAAGATATTTTTGGTTGCTGAACTGTGTGCTTAGCTGTGACTGTTTACAAACAATTAAGTAAAGGGGTTAATGAGGATTCCTCTGCAGTCCTTAATTGGAACAAATCAAATCTGTTGCAATTGAAAATACAGACATGCAGGTGATGTAATCAAACATTATGTTACGCTCCTCTACAGTAAGTCAACAGTCATTTACTGTTGTTTGTATTCATGTCTGTTTATCATATCAGATCTTCTGCTTGGACTAGGCTTCATATTTTTGTGCAAACAGTGCAATAGCTGACCTCAGGCAGTCTCAGAAATATCTCAGAAACATCCAGGAATAACAAGGTGATGTGCAACTAGCCACCAATAAACAAGGGCAAGAGAAACAGCAGCACGGTACAGACTGTACAATAAAGTGGGCTCTGTTGTCACGACTGTCAGAGGAAGTGCCCTGTGGTCAAATGAACAAGTCAGACTCATTATATTCCCCAGGAAGTCAATCCAGCACTGTTACATATTCCTTGGGTGAGGGCGACTTTTGTTAATGGCTCTGGAGCTGCTGAGCTGTCGCATTTCAGAGTAGGTGCTGCCGAGCCCGGAGAGCTGGAGGGAATGCAAGTGAAAGCAGGGGGGAGGGAGGGAGGGAGTGAAGGAGTGGGTGGAAAAAACAGAGAGACAGCAAAAATGAGACAGAAGGGATGAGGAGGGGGCGAAGGGAGGGGGAGGTTGGTGGTGGGAGAAAGGGATACAGATAGGACAGCAGGAGAGGTAGAGAGCGGGTGAAACAGAAAGGCTGGCCCATCGATTGGCTGAGATAATTTCCCATTGATTGCTGCACTGTTTGGAGATTGCTGGAGAAAGGTTTATTGCCCACATGCTGCAGCTGGGGAGGAGGCCATAAAATAAGCACAGGTTGTCTGCACAGGGCTCGCTCTCCATCATCACGACAGTAAAAACACCCCCGAACACACACTCACATGCCCATACACACACCTCACTCTGAAACCCTCCTTACATATTCACTGGTATGGCTGCATGCATACTATTCCCATTACACATAATGAGAGAATGTAGCTCATCGCTGATGGAAAACGCACTCACATAATCCCTTGAACATCCAGGGGCAGCAGTGCAAAGAGTATTTATTAGATTGAAATCGAGGTTCATTGACATCCTCTCTGACATCAATAACATACAGGCTCTTCCACTTCCTTGCAATAATAATCACAAGAATAATTGTCTGCTTTCTGTTTCTCTTTCTGTGAGAGGAACTGCCCACGCACTGGAGAATAAAAAAAGCTGGATTTTGTATTCTATCTTTTTATTACACACCAGTCCCAATTCACCTGGATAATAAACCTAGGACAGCTTTGCATATACACTTTAACCGCATGTTGGTACACCTCCAGATGACACATTTTGGAAAAAGGAAATTACTCCCTGACTACAAATGGTGACACAGAAAAGGAAATGTTAAAGTGGAGCACCAGCGGCTCTGTGATTGAATGTAACACCTCTGACTGAATCTGTTACATTGGTTCCCACTGGGCTCCTGCAATAACCAATTCAGAGTCTATCACAAGTACGCTGCCTGGAGAGAAAGAAGTTCAGAGGGAAAACGCTGCAACAATGAGAATCTCAGAGGCAGGGTTTAATGCGCTGGTTTCAAACATGATGTTGAGGAATAGATTTTTCAAGCATACTGTCAAACTGGGCAAACAGGGATGTTTATGCAAAGTGGCGTTTGGATTCTTATCATTAGTGTGGGCTGTAAGCGCTGGTGTTAGTGTAGTTTTTCTCCACAGACAGACATTGTTATGAATCAATAATAAACTGGGATGCTGGTTCGATCCTGGTATCGGGTGTCAGCCCATCGCTGTATCCCCAACAGTGAGAATAGGCTGATCTATTCAGTTCACTTCTATGATACTCTGTGTTCAAGGCAATGGTACGTGCATAGTTCAGGTTCTTAAAGTGGGGGTCAGGATGTACTATGGGGAGTCACAAAACACTGACTGAGGAGAGATCTTGAAATCCTTTCCAAAGCATTTAAAACTGAATATTTCTTACGTGACTGTTACAGGGTATCTGTCAAATTTAAAACCATTTAAGATCTTTTTAATGCCATCTGGAATGAAATTTTAGACTAAAAACACTTTAAATATAGGCGATGATTGGGAGATCTCACTGTATTACAATCCAAACATAGCTTGTGTGTCACTCACTCAGTGTCTAGTTAGTATAAAGATAACAATTCATATCAACAGCGAGTAAGAAAGTAGCCTTTCTGCATCTGATTTGCAAAAAAAAACAGCGACAAATAGAAACAAAAAAACAACATGCATCCTAAAAAAGGCTTTAAATTTGTTGGAGAAGGACAAGTTAATGTTGTTTTCTTTAAGTAAGAAAGTAGCCTTTCTGCATCTCATTCGCAAAAAACCCAGCAACAACAAGAAACAAAACAACAAAATTAACTTGTTAATGAACTAATTAACTTACATTTGCAGAATTGCCCAGAATTTAGTTTGATGATTTGAAATCAAGGGGGAGAAAGTTCGTTGAATTTCTGTCTGTACTTCCTACATTGCACTGTTGAACATTTTGTATTTCCCACTTCTTATATATACATTTTTTTATGTTTATATTTTGAATCTTAGATTTTCTAAATCCTATTCATACATTGTTTAGTTTCTCATCCAATATTATCTAGTTGTTGCTGGTTGTGTTATTTCCTTGTTAATTGTTTATTAACAATACAACCAAGTCAAATTCTTTGCATGTGTATGCAATGTACTTGTGAATGTACTTGTCAATAAAACTCAATTCTGATTCTGATTCTGATGTTACCCCCCCCCCCCCCCAAGTTACTGGAAATGAAAAATTCTGCTGCACAGAGTTTTTTATATATAGGGATGGAAACTCAAGCTTAAATACAACTATATAGTCACTGGCCTTTATTTGGTGATTGGACAACATGTTTGTTGACATTTTACAGTTGTGGTCAATGTCTGCAATTTCCTGTTTCTGAATCTCACTGCACAACTCTCACACTTTGAGTAACCGTCACTAATGTTTACTTCTCATTTTTTTACTATTTGGAGCCGTTGTCACCCTTCTTCTCTTGTTATGTAATGCAGTTAGCAAACAGCTTTAGGACTTGCAACAGCCACCACTTGTTATTATTCCCTCATTTTGTTCTTGTCATGGAATTTGAAAAGTATGAATAAATATTGCCGACCTTATCCCACAACATATGCAAACAATGCAGTGTTTGCACCTATAATACAAAGCACACAGCAGTCAGTTTGGCTCAATTCTCCTTGGAAATCACACATGACTGCTGTGTTTCGTGCATTTCGTGAAGCACGATTATTGGATGGCTTTTGGATGGGTTCAAGTGAAAGAACTCTTAGTTCATGTTAAATCCAGGAGATCATTGAAAAATGGCTTCATTCTGACTGCAGATCAGCTTTTCTTCCCTTCTATCTTTCCTTCCTTATCTATCCCCAGCTTAGTTCACCTCCAGCTGAAGTCATTCTGCATGTGAAACCAAGCTGACAGCCTCGAGCACTGCGGGAAAGTGGTTGTGTACAAAACCCTCGGCAGCCGGGGGAGAACAGCGAGAGTGGAGGGGAAAAACTGCCAGGATTCCCATCTTGCTGTTAGTCACACCTAATTTACATTCCCTTCCTGTGCTGCCGAGCTGGTGAATTTACAAGTGGATAGAGAAGGTGCTGTTTGAGACTTGTGTTGGCATGCTGTTTGCAAGGGGTTAGGGAGAAGCATGAACCGTGCTTCCCTGCTGCAGAGAAAACAGTCTCTCCACATCTCTTGGTCCAAACCGCCCTGCCTGAAGCTGTTTTCACAGACACTGAGGGGCTGTAATGGCTGAGTGATTTCTCCAACCAACGGCGCGCTGTTGAACCGGTTTAGTCACGCACATGACAGTTCATCACAACTCGCTGGAGAACCAGTGTCTGACAAGTGGGAGACAGCAGAGGTAGTGTTGGTCTGTGGGCGGCTGATAACTGGTTTGTATCAGCGCTCAGATTCAACCTTTTATCACTTTATCAAAGTGGATCAGTTATTTTTTTTGTTGTGATATTTTCCTCCTTTGTCTGGTGAATGAACAGATTTAATGTGTTTGAAGGACAATTATGATAAGATATTTCAAATAACTAAAGGGTCGTTTTTTCCATTTAAACTCTTTGAAACTCATCAACGTCACTGACATCAAGGTTTCCTGATGTTACAGATGTTAAATTAATTCATCATCCAGCTTTCTCACTGGTCAATAAGCTGTGTTTAATACTTGGTACTGATAAGTCGAAACCCCTAAACAACAAACAGACACTGGTATATTTCATCTCTGCCTGTTGACACTGTGGCAGAAATGATGGTTTCTGTTTCAGCCTGGCCCTTAGAGTCAATTAATAATGACAATCAATGTGAACAGATAGGAAAGGAGCGACCAGGCTCTGAAAGCAGGCATCTCTGAATTGTCAATCTCTACAATATTGGACACATGGGGACTTGTTCTTTTTGGGTGAACAAAAGAAAACCCCTAACCAATCTGGTATTAAAATTTTTTTACATAAACATGTCTAGCTTTAGTTAGTAGCCAGGTAATTAGTAGGATAGAATATAGTTTCAATTTGAGACTTTATGGTTCTGATTCCAGTTCGACTGGTCAATTTCAAGTCTCATGGACTCCTGATTCTGACTTTCAAGGCAAACTGTCAACTGTTAAAAAGATTTTTATTGCAGTTTTAGGAAATATTTTTCTTTCTTCTTTAGATAGATCAAGGAAAACCCCATTACAAAACCATTTTAATAAATAAAAGAAGAATCAACCAAACTACACCAGAATAAAAAACAAAATGAACATACTCCATTTTGTAGACAAACCCATCCGTGGAAAAAAGTTTAAACCCATCACTTTAAATCTATTCACTGCAATCCTGAAATATTTTTGATACTCAGTTCGTTTAAATGATTAAGGTCATAGCTTGATCGTTAAGTCACAGTGGGGGATTGGGTCTTGTTTGTGTTTACATGCTGAAAAAAAATCAGACTTTTGGCTGAGAATGTCTCACTCTGATTTGATGGGGGCTTCATGTTCTTTGTTTGATAAGTGAAGCTGATCGCGTATTGAACTAGTTTCGGTGCACCTGAAGAAGAAACAACGTTCTCACATCAATGGCCAAGATGGAAGCAGCTGTAGCTCTTTATGTTCTTATGTATCTATACAATGGTGTTAGTCTGTTGTAGCTGAGCGCGGCAACCCTATTTATTGTGATCATCTACTTCCACTTCCAGCTGAAATCTGCTGGCGCACAACACCGAGGTGTACTGAGACCTGCCAAATCCAACCGCAGTGCAATGTCTAAATGCGTCGATTGAATTATAACTGGTCTATTCTCAGTCTGACTAAGCGCATAGGACAATTTCTAAAGCTGCATGTAAATGTACTGACTGTCAGAATGGAAATGCACCATCTTGCATAGTAAACAGGTGGTCATGTAAATTAGAAACTCTTTACAATGCAACTTGACCCATCTGCATCAAGGTCCTGCTCACCTTGTTGTAATAGCAAGTTGCATAACCTCCCTTTCACTATGCATGATCTCATACTTAAATATTCACATACTTCAAATACTCACATCTCCTCCACTGATGCAAAATACATAACTGGTGATTATCTAAGCTACATATAATAACACATCTTAAATGAATGCACTGGAAATACTGAGCATAAATACCGAAATCCCATCTACAGGTTCAACCCTGAGTATCAATTTTATCTATTTTTTCTCAGCGAGCATAATAACCTGCCCAAGGCTCCACAAAGATCAACTGATTTATTATTTCTAGCATTAAGTCCTCCACTTTAGGAAAGATAAGAAATGTATAAACATTCAAATTAAGCTGCAAGCAGAAGTGTATACTTTTACTTGTGATTGAGTAATAATTTGGAAATGCAACAGCACTTGTACTTGAGTACATATTTTCAGTACTCTTTTCACCACCGCACCTATGTACACTTAATTCTGGGAACTGGAGATAAATAAACAATGGATGTATGATTTTATAAATGAGTTTTCATGAGAGAAACTACCTTAGAACCTTAAATTTCCCAAGCTTTTCCTCTGCATTTGCAGTGATCTATAGTCAAATATAAGCAGTGGCAGATTTCACTTTGTTGAAACATATGGTCATTAAACTCTGGTGGCAAAAGCCCAAAACTCTGCATTGGGAAACTGAGGTTGTACATTTTTTCCTGAGAGCAGCTGATTTTGTAGTCAGAGAGAGAAGCTGGTTGCAGATGTGAGTAGAGTTGTTCACACAAGAGTTTGATAACAGAGAAAATAACTTCCCCAGCACTCAAAGGTAGCACAAAGGTCAGTGTATTCCCTGGTGTTTGGTAAGCAGCAGCTGTACCCTGATTTCAGAACATAAGGTAAGTGAAAATGCAGGGTTTGCTTATTGCTGCAACTCTTTCCAAGCATTGTTTGGAGTTTCATCGCATGTCACTCCCCCTCTTTGTTTGCAAAAGTACAATAACTCGATCACTGCCAGCTCGGAGGCAGCTCATCTACTGCATCCAAGAACTTTCGGAGTTGAGAAAAGAAGAAATGTGAAGAATTTAGATGAAGAAAGTCTGAAACTGTTTGGAGCTCCATCCATTTCTTTCCGACTGCTGCGGACAGCGAGAGTGGCTGTCAGAATGTCAGTTTGAGGAAGCTATATGTTGATTGACAAAGTCTACCTCCAGCTGTAAGATTGAACAGCAGTCACTCACGCCTCCCTTGGAGTGCGCTGATGTATTTATTACCATTACAGGTCAGAGAGTGAAGCCAGTACATGGAGGGTGAGCAATTCTTAGATCCAGACAGAAAGGTAACATAAAAAAAACTTTGAGCTCACACAACTTCACCTTGAGGCTTCAAGAGATGACAGTTTGGTTCAATAATCTCACTTTGTGCTGATATGATCCCATTCTTGACAGATATAAGATCTCAGTTGCTCAACAGCTCAAGGTCTCCTTTTATAATTTCATGATGTGCCAAACATTTTTAGTAGATGACAAATCAGGACAGTACACAGGTTTAGGACATGGACTCTTCAACTACTGAGCCATACAGTTGTAATAAACCGGGTACCTTCAGGTTTTTGCAAGTCAAATTTAAGACTTTTTAAGACCTTTTTAATGCCACTTTGAATTAAATTTAAGACCTAAAACACATAAATATGGTCGACGGTTTGGGGTCCTGCTGCATTACAACCAAATCATAGCATACGAGTCACTTAATGAGACTCATTCAAGTTTATTTTTTGACTGTTTATTGAACACAAAGCTGCTCACCGGTTAATATCTGTATGTAAAAGTGCAAACAGTGACCCATTGTCATAGACTGCCTAGCTGGGATGCAGATAAATTATATCACTTCTAAATCTCCTTCACGAAATGTCCCACGAAAAAAAATACAATCAATAAAACATTAACAAATCCTGCCCTGACAAATTTAAGACCTTTGAGAAACTTAATTAAGACCAGAATTCAACATTTTAATGAATTTTGCACTTTTTAAGGCTTTGTAAGGATTTGTAGGAACCCTGGTAAATTAAGACCATTGTCTTTATGGTCACATTTATTGCTCTAAAACCTGTTTTTAATGCTTAGTATTATTTGAGCCCATCAAGTACAGTATATGGTATTGATAAAAACAAAACAACCCTTTGAATATGATGCCGTGCAAAAAATCCAAACAGAAAACAGTTTTGTATGAACATAATGACTACACACCTCATTTTCTAAACATGAGCCTACAGCTTTGTAGGAGTAGACGCCTATGAGCTGTTGTCATTCCACGTGTGTGTGTGAGAGTGAGACAGTGTCACAGTATATACACTGTATTGATTACATGCTTGAGGCCATTCTTTGTACAAAAATAAATACATCAGCATACATTAAAGAGATCTGTGGTCGAGTTTCCAAACATTAGAGGTCTGCTGTTGACAATGGGTTTACTATTTTGGCTTCAACATTGTGTCTGCTTATGGTAATGATGAATTCACAGCCACAACACAAACTTAATTATTATTCTCCGCTCAGACCTGGTGGCACGGCTCCAGTTTGAAATCACATGGCTGCGGTAGATTTCTTCCCCTCTCTTCAAAACCCACGTTTCTACTAAAATATTCATGATAACTTCCAAAAAGATGCTACATTTTCTAAATAGCTCAGCTGGCGTGTGAACAGTTTGAAGTCTGTCAGCCAAGGTATGTTGGACATGACTGAACATTTTGGAGTCACTGACTGTCAACAGCCAATCATTAATCCTGGCAAGTGCCCAAACTGAATGTTTATTCCAGCTATTCAGCCTTCTGGAAATGGGGAATAAATGTTTCAAAAACTGCTTGGAGCCAAGTTCACTCAGTTTGAGAAATTCATATTCAGCATACTTCTTGTGCTGGCTCGTGATAATAATTCACTGGTGTTTCTTCCACGAGCACGGCCAAAACAAAAATACTAAAGCAGTAAACATTTTCTGAATGTTTGGAGCTCTGAGGCTACTTAAGGAAAATGAACAAAGAATACCCGAAGGTTCTTTTTTTAGGAATAACAAACTAAACTGATCTCAGAGTGAAGGATGATGTTTGGACAGAATATCTTAGAGCTATAAAACAAAATTATGTCTTACTGAATTTCTCAAGCAAGATAAAAGTTAGACTCCAAACAGCACGTTGTTATTCAGTTTTTTGTAAGCCAAATGAATCTTGCAGTAACATTTAATTAGCACAGATTTGTTTTCTTATCTGGTTTTATTGAATTCAACTTATGGTAAAATAGTCCACAAAACACTGAGCCACTATGAATGTGATGGTTTCTTGTGAGGCTGCTGAAATGGAAAAACGAGACGATTCAAATCTGTGAGGTGTAAAAATATTGATCCCACTTTTCAACATTGGGGTTCTCTCTGTCTCTGACTTATTTGACTGAAAGTCGTTACATATCTTGTGCCTGTAGCTGAACAAAAGCATACAAATGGCAGCTGTAGGTGATGAGTTTGCAGTCGAAGATTCAATAATAGTTTACAATGCCTGTGTAAATCCTGGCTGGCTCGCCAAATATGTGCCAAAAATTAAAATTGTATTTCTCTTTGTTCTATTCATTTGACTGCTATGTGCTATCTCTAAACCTGCTGATGATCTCTTTCCCTGTCACAGAAAGAAAGAAAGAGAGACACTACACACAAGATATTTATAGGTAGAAATTCAACAACTCAAGAATTGACTAATGTGGGCACAGTAGCTAGAGGCTAGTTAGATAACAGAAATAGATTGATGTAACCTAAGTATTCTGTATATTCCAGTATTACAGAAAAAAAATGTACCCAATTTTTAATAAATTTGATTTTGTATTTCTAAAAGATAATTCAAATATTCAGAAATCACAACTAATTCTTTGTCCACAAAGGTTTATATGGTTTGATTCTGTATCATTGCTGATTCATAGAGGTTTGTTCATCTTTAGGTACACCCCACCTGAATACCGCCTGTTTCTTCATGGACTGGGAGGAGTCTAGCCAGCTACTGATAAACAAAAAAGAGGTTTGTCTTGATAAACGATATAGAAGAGGTACTTCTTTGTGTGACACTTGAATACAAAACACAATCACACGATGGTAATCTGCCATTGTTGTTGTTGTCCCGTTTGCATATGGCAATTTAAGTTGCCACAATGAAATTATGATGCAAGAAGCAGGGTGTAACTTCAACGTTTCCACTGAAAACTCTGGCCTGTCATTACACAGCAATGGTGGCTGCGTTTCAGAAAAAAATCAGAAGTTTTGAAAAGCCTCCGTTTGGGGTCGTCTCCGTATAAAACCATTGCTGTGTTAATGGCCCCTTAGTCGGTCTTCCTGAAGCGGCAGAACCACCAGTCTCTGACTCATCACAACAATGACTGAAGAATGTGTAGTAGAACTATGTCAAGGTAAGAAAGGTAAAAGCTTTTGTACTATGACTAATTTCTATCACAGTCAATGTAACAACTGATGTTACACACAGGGTTCTGTGACATGGATCAAACAATCTTTATTACTAATTGTTCTTTTGGCTGTTTTCATTTCCCGTGATGATAGAGAGAATTGTTGCCCCCTTTAAAGGCATACTTGATTTTCAAAACAGGAAATGCAAAACCTGGTTTTCAAGAAAGGCAAAATAAATGAAATAAATACATTTGTGAGGAAATCAATCTGTGAAAGTAGCTTAGAGAGTTGGATCTAATCAAAGTTGATTGTATTGTTATGTAGTTAGGGCTGTAACATAAGACTTTGAGATTTTTCAAAGTTTTTACACACTGTTTTTGTGTTTTCTTATGCATCACTTTCTAAAAAACTTAATGAACAAGCAGCCAAAGGATCCTTGTGGAAGACGTGTCAGGCAACGTCGCAGCCCCATTGATGCCTGACTCCATCTTTTGAAGGATCCTGTTAGTTAAACAGTCCAAACTCTGTCTCATTCTCTCCAACCACAATTACATGGAAACATGTCGTGACTGAAAGAGAGGCTCTATCAGAGAGCGGGACTTTCCCGCACTGATGTTCTCTGACAGAGAGAGCTGCTTCCCCCCGAGGCTGTGACTGATTCTGAAAACAGAGCCAGAGTTTTACAGCTTATCAATCACTCCTCTTGGATGCTTTAACAGTAAGCTGATGGAGGACACTTTGTTATAGAGAAAGCTGGAGCTAAACAGGGTTATTAAAGCATCATGGGAAGTGCTTAATATACTGCAACACATTTCAGTTTATAATCTACGGCTATTTTCAAAACAAAGCGGAAAAAGTTTGGCATATTTAGAGCTTTTTAATTCAGACTTTTGATCAGGTCGTGATTTCTTGTGAAGCGAAACACTTGTTTTTATTAAACGTTCCTTTCAAGTGGATCTGGAGTCAGAGCCATCAGGTTTTGATTTGAGTCCTGATCCAACAGGAGACTCATAGAAGTCAGCTGGAGACCACATGAGAGCTGCAGATGAAATGAAATCTCCTCTCTGCACCGTGTCATTTCTTGTTTGATGTATAAGTACATATTTAGCGTTTCCACACAGAGCTGTGTCGGTGCATTAATATCGTCCCTTTGTCCTCTTTGAGATCTCACAGACTCTGAGAGACTGTGGGGGTGTTACTTATACTGAGATTTCTAATTACCTATACAGGATCCACCTTCAGATCATTCTCATAATCCACTATCTTTGCTTTAAAGTGTAGTAGAGATGGCTCAAGTGTCACACAGAGTAGTTCTGATTCTGATGCTCAAAGGTTTGTCGGTCACATTTTTGCAGCTTTTATTATCTTCATATCTCATTACATTGATTGTTTACTTATACTCGACTATAAAGATCCTTAAGCAGACAAAGTAACTAAGTTTATCCGAGGACACACCTTCAGCCAAAAGAGGCCATGCGTAATAATGAACCCAGATATGTCTCAAACTGGCTGAAGATAAGAGCACTCTATTTTGCATTTCCATTTCCCATCCCGTTTTCCATTTCCCTGATATCACTTCGCTCCATCATGCATTATCCATGAAGGCTCAAAGTTCATTAGAGCATACAGAATAATTCAGAAGTCATATTGGACTCCCAAAAAGTCGGCTTTAACAAACTTGAACATGACAAGAAATCTGACTGGTTGTCAGAAACGTGTGAGTTTTGAGAAGTAGATGTGTCCCCGAAGGATGACTGTCTCTGTAAACTTCTCTGAAGCTAGAACGTCAAATTAAACACAGAGGGATTGATTCAGAAACATTCGAACACATGGTTTATATTGAACTGAAAGACTGTTTCTGGAATTTAAAACCATGAAACACACATGAGTGATACTATCCACTCTACTTTCCAGTGTCATATTAAACTCAAGAACCACACCACAAATGCCCCTTTACAAAAAAAAGCCTATCAGCACCCTGTTGAATAATGATCCTTGACTATTGGCAGCAAAAGAGGAGCTTGACAGACTGAACTGCTGTCTGCTCTCTGTGCCCTACAGACTGTTAGGTCAGAATTATTCTTGTTTTTAATGTGTTGGAGCACTTATGACAGCTTCCCAGTGTGCCTTGAGTCTTCCTGGGCTCAAAAATCAACTTGAAATGGGTCTGTACATCAATTGTAGAGACAGTGAAGAGAGCGAACTGGATGTAACAATACTTGTATAAAATTCTGAACCCAAACTGACTGCTCAACATTTGCAAGACATGGTAATGCCACTGCACAACCACTGCACAGCATTAAATCCACATGGAACAGGTCTTGTATGGTTACATCTGTGCATGGTTCATGTTTATTTCTTGATGAGAGGTTAGATACCTCATGACCAACTTCTGTTGGTGCTTCTATATAGAGGTGGGTTGTCATTTCCAAAAGCTTGAATATTAACTTATAAAAATTCTCTCCAGACGGTGACTAAAGCACGCCTTAAAGATGTTTGCGAATTGAGGAAGGAGAGAACTTGCTGCATCAAATCCAAGCGACAAACTCCAGTCTGAAGCATATGTGCAAGTGTTAAATGTGCAGTTCCTCGACATTCCACTAGGGGCTGGCTGAAGAATCACCAGTAACCACACACACAGACACCACTTTGAAAAAAAGATCTTTACAGCAAAAATAAACATGTTTACAGCCTGGTTTCAAAACAGATTTCACAAATTTACGCATCAACAGAGTCAACGTTTTTCTGCCAGTATTCCTTCCCGGCTTTTGCAGCAACAGCAGTGTTTCTTTTGGTGTGGTTAGTGTGTTAACATTCTTTATATTTTTGAATAATTGTCTGATTATAGCAAAGGAGGCTGCTCTGCATGGTATCTCCTGTTTCTCCATGTTTGCCATTGGTCAGATGCTGCAAACTCCGTCAATTTTATGAGAGCGTGCGCTGATCAAGACTGGAAAACCCTGGGTTCACTTACCGAATTGATATTAAGCTTCATAGTATTGCTTATTGGGACTGTGGTTGTTTCTTTGAGTCAATCTAGGGAACAGAGAGAGATCCTGGATGTATTGGTCCGTTAGGTCTGTTATTGCTGTTTTCAGAGTTGTTCAAATTACAAGTGTTACCCACATAAAGACATGGCTAACTTGAGTGACAGATACGCTGTCTGCAAAAAGGCTAAAGGCCCAACTCTTAACCTCGTCTAAGCTGGAAATAAACCAAGTCGAGTTCAGAATTTCCAATATGACCCCATTGAAGGTGGACTACAATACGATATACATGAATGTTGAAACGTCTGAAAAACCACCTCATGAAAGCGCATAAACTTTTTAGCGATATTTTAGTTCTTTTTTGAAATTTAGGTGTTTCCATTACCAGTTTTTTATGGCGCTATTTAAATTTTGCGCATATCCAAGGGTCATGGAAACGCACCTATACACACCATCCTGCTGTGTGACAGAAACACTTTATTGCACAGCTAGTTAACGCTACTTTCACACAAATCGTTGTTACTGTATGATTGAAAAGATACATGTCATATTCAGTATTGATAAGCTCCAGACTGCATCTGTACACTGCAAAAACTGAAATCTAAGCAAGTCATTATGCCTTATTTTTAGTACATTTTTTCTTATTATTCTTTATTGAAGTCACATTCACTAGACCAGGTCATAAAAATGTCTTGTTTCAAGTTATTTAAGGACAAAAATGAGGTCTGAATTGCTTGTAACAAGTCAAAAAAAATCTGCCAATGGGATAAGATAAAAGATTTTTGTGTTAAGACATCTTTCTAATTTCAAGAAACTTCCCAGGTGAATTCGTCTTATCCCATTGGCAGATGTTTTTGACTTGTTACAAGCAATTTACACCTCAATTTTGTCTTAAAAAACTTGAAATGAGACATTTTTATGACCTGGTCTGGTGAATGTGGCTCAAATTAAGAACAATAAGACAATTTTTACTACAAATAAGACATAATGACTTGCTTAGATTTCCATTTTTGCAGTGTATGTATGCAGAATGGAATAATTCCACTTATGATACAGCTTTGTGTGAGCACGAACCCAACAATAAAAACAAATATATCTCCGACCTTCCCGTTGGACACTGATTGCCTGAATGACTTCTCTGAACCATAAATGAACACAGAAATCTCTATTACAGCGCGTCAAAACAGAGAAAGCCATTTATCAGTTCTGGAACAAATTTGACTGATTAATTTGTCCCGAAAAAAGAAGCATCAGATCAGGAAACACTAAATTAATCTTTCTGCTGGGCAGTTACAAACTGTTTCCTCTGCCGATTAATTTAGAAGACATGCTGGAATAAAAAACTGCTTCTCAATCCAGAGCACAAAAGTACAAACAAGTCGAATTTTATCCTGCTTGTTGACAGCTTATCACTTAGTGAGAAAAACTGCCAATCTCCCCTCCACAGTAATCTTCTCAGCTAGTTAAAATCAACCATTGTCATCACTATTGTTTGCTATAAAAACACTGGTGATGAGAAAATCTAGTGTCCTATCAGACTCAGCATCACCCTCCAGGGAACATTCACAAGAGTGAAAATGAAAGCAGTCAACCAGAAGATGTTTTATGCCTCTAACATTAAATTTGATCACGTTTTCCTGTTCGAATACTATGTTGTCAACAGAACTCTATAACAGGCTGATTCTCCCATTGCTCAGAAAGATCTGAGAGTTGTTGTTTGAACAGCTGTCAGATTCAATGAGACAGAGTTTTCATAAAACAGAGATATAAAACGAGCCATTAATTACACCTACAGAGCTTTATAAGTTAACTCAGAGAAACTGATAGAGTGGAAATATGTTATAGAAGCAACTGAAGTTGGGAGAAGACAAGTTGAACGAATAAGAAACTGAGAATTATTTACTTTCTGATCACCAGGTGGTATTAAATGCTTGATTCTGATTGGTCAAATCTAAAATACACATGTATTAATTCTGAATATCAAGCCTAATATCCAGAGCAACGTCATGAGTGTCAATAATATCGCAAAGAAGTCTGGCGCAGTTACTGTAAAGCTCATGATTTCACCTCTTCCTGTTGACAATGTGGTAAAACCTTTCTGGTAACAATAACATGGAGGACACTTTTGATATAACTCTTAACTTATTCAAGAGTTGAGCACCATTATGTACTGTTGTAAAGATGAGACTCTTTCAAGGGCAGGTAGATCATTTATACATTCTTTAATGTTTTTAACAATGCATTCAGTTCTTAACTCAATTTTTGTTGGATGCATGGCAATGATTTGACCCTTCTTAAACAGACTAACAGCTTATCCACAACCACAGGACGTCTTTTGCTGTAGTTGTTTAAGAAAAGAGGAGTGACTCATTGCATCAGCTGTGGTTAAATAACTTGTTTCCAGCTGAAAGATAATTGTCCATGCAGTAATTATCCAATAGGAGGCTTGTACCTATTTGTTTAGTTAAATCCAGGTGGTGTCTTTTTTATTTTGACCAGACAGTGTTTGTTGTTCAGGGCTACAGTGGTTAATCATTGGGGAAATTAGTCTCTATTTAAGTCACTGTTTAAAACCAGTCCTACTGGGGCTACAATGACGTCCTTTATGCTTCAATAATGGACTAACTGGGTGTGATGTGTTCAGCGCAAGCACTCCGTTCCTGCTTCGACACTACATCTCCATTTCTCACAATACCATTTACAATTCCTCCTCCAGAGACATGAAAACCTCTTGTCAGGCTGCACACACTCGGGCGCTGAGGGCTTTAAAAAGCTCCTTAAATCCTCAGTAGCCACAATGTCAAAGGGACAAAATATAAAGTGTAGCCCGCTTTTTTTACAGCCGCAGTGGGACTCTGAAAAGGTGAATACAGCCGTGTTATTAAAGAGGGTCCTTATAAAGCGGCCTGGGCCACATCTAATTAGAATGTAAATGTAGTGTGGGCTGGGGATGGATCACAGAGGATAGACATTGGCATTTAGATTATGCTGAGACTAGATTACTGATGACACTGTGTGTTGGTGAGATAGCCTTTTTGAGAGCGGCTTGGCAACTGACTAATTGTGTTTCACCACTAGCAATGTAGGCCGCTGCTGCTCCATCGCTGGTAATTAGCAAGAGGGAAGAGAGACGCTACAAACAATCCTCGACAAGACTAAAACACACACACACATACACACACACAAAGGGTAAATGTGCTCAGAAACACACACCCAGGCAATCTTCCACCTCTCGTACCTTGTATGAGATTGAAAGAATGAGGCACTTCTTTGCACTAAGCCCAGACTTGATTCTGCTCTGAAGAAATCCTCTCACCTCTATGCAATTCCTCAGTGGGGGCATATGCCAGGAACAGAGCAGCTAAGACCAAACAGAAAACCAAAGACAGAGTGGAGACAGCCGAGAGGAGAGGAGAGAGGAGGAGAGAGGAGGAGAGCGGGGAAGAACAGAGAGGGAGGGTGAGTGCAGAGACAGAGAGAGAGGGAGAGAGAGCAGAATGGAATAAATTGAGGCTGATCTGGTGCTCTGCATTCTGAGGAGGACGGATTTGCATATCTGTGCAGCGGTGCAGGGGGAGAAATGTGTCGGTGCTGACAGCAAGCTGAATATCTTAAACCTCCGCTGACACCCCTGCAGGCACTCTCTCCTCACGTACACTGATACACAGAGGGAGGAACACACTCACAGAATAACACACACGCACAAACACTCGCATGCACACACCAGACTTA
This sequence comes from Thalassoma bifasciatum, assembly GCA_008086565.1. Taxonomy (NCBI): domain Eukaryota; kingdom Metazoa; phylum Chordata; class Actinopteri; order Labriformes; family Labridae; genus Thalassoma; species Thalassoma bifasciatum. The sequence continues at coordinate 44,060 of RPOG01001815.1, forward strand.
AGGTCAGGGGATGGGAAGCTTTGTGCAGGGCTTTGTTCCTGCACAGTGATGTACAGTAGAGCTGGTTGCTTAGCAGTCAGGACCCACTGAGGCTGACCACTCTCTGCTGACACTCACAAACATGACTATTTATAAGTGTATAAGATAAATATAGGCAAACTACAAACACACAAACATGCACTATTCAGCCACACCGAGAGTGATTTGTAAGTGCTGTACAACATTACTTCTTCACTCAGCAGCTCAGGAGCATTTGCACTTCAAACGCTGGGCGATGAGCCATTTGAAAATCAGACTGTGTTGTACCGGAGGTGGGAGGTAAACCTTACAAAAACAATTAAGTGCAAAGGGACAAAGTTACTTTTGTTTTCAGAGGAATACACAGAAAGAAATACGCCGACACAACAGCCTAACAGGATCTACTAAAGCTCTGACTACAGTGTAAACTGAGGCAGAAGACTTTAATCTGATTTAAAGCAATCTGACATAAGAATATACACAGTAAATTCTTTAGCTGTCATTTTACAGCAAATAACTGGTTACTTGCTACATTATTTTCTGATCATAAACTTTTCTGTCACTTATGTATCTAACATAAAACTACAGCTTCTTACAGTGGCTTTACAGTTCACATACCTGTGCAGAGATAAGGGGTGAACAATTTGAAAAAGTAATCTAATTGCATTTTTTTTTTTTACTGAATGCCTTTGCAGTATATTTTGCCATTATTTTTGGGTTCTCCAGCCTTTGTGTTGTTGAAAGTAATTGCTGCATTGAAAGGAGGACAAAAGTAGGTATTTGTCAAAAAATGAATAAATGAATGATTAAATAAAGGATACAAATGGATCCACAAGAGAAACTGTTTGCATTTACATCTCAAACAAATTAAATATCATTAAAAAAATTAACCATTTTTGGTGAAACACAGATATTATATAGACTTATCATACATAGAGGGAATTATTTAAAAAAAAAAAAGTTTTGCTCCTTTCTGATAATCTTCCAACTTTCCAACTTTATACCAATTTTCTCCCCTTTTCACCAATTTTTACTGCTTTTTGACCATTTTTGCTACCTGAAACTAAATTTTAAGGCCACTTCTTACCGTTTTTTTGGCCACTTTTCACCACTTTAATTACTGCTCTTGCAAAGGCAGTTTTCAAAAATGTAATTTATTGGTTGAGGTTGAGTAACACTAGCATAGCATGAAACATCTTCTGCAAAAAATTGTATCTGGTATTCTGACACATTTGAAGTCAAAGAAAAATAGCACTGTCTGTGATTAGAATATTGCTTTTTAATCTAATTTGCATTAATTTCCCAGCCTGAGATAACACAGTTAAATATTACAGTTCAATGTCATACAATCCTGGTCATGATTTACAGTGTACTCAAAAGGCATTCAGAGTATATTCTAACTTAAGCTTAAACTTGGGGTCCCTTGTGGACACATGAAAAAAACTATTTTCAAACATAAATGGTCAAATTTAAAGCAGTTTTGTTAATCTGTTCGGATGAGTAGTTTGATGCTCATACTCAGAGATTAGGTTGTGAGAGCTTGGACGACTTTAAAGCTCCTGTGTTTCCATTTTGGCGCCCCCTGTGGACAAAGTATTGGATTTTTGCCCCTTTTCTGATCTTGCCTATAACATAAAATAGTGCTGTTTTTAGATACAGAACTTTTATACCAGTGTTTAAACAAAGCCTGTGGAAGCAACATGATGTTTATTGCCTCGACCCTGCAGCAGCATTTACAGGCATCAAAATTAGCTACATGGAAATAATAAATAATGTTGCTGATCGTTATCTTCGCTCTCATATGTTCGTATTCAGGCACCTCCATTAATTTGAGTCTGTTTTGCAACTGTTAAAGACTCTTCCTGGAGCTTTAAAAATGTCCATCAGCCTTCTAATAATGATGATTAATCCGAACCTCGAGTCCACTTGTCGACAAAAATCTACAACAATAGCATCTAAACAAAAGAACTTACATTGATTTTAAAAAGGTTTCTGATTGGGTTATTGACTGCGTTATTATTTTACATCAGCATTTATCTAAGCTCCAATTTTCTTCAGCAGTGCATCCCCACTACATACTGTCAGATGAAACTGATAAGAAATGACATGTTAATAAGTGAGTCTCAGAGGTACAGCTAGGCAATCCTGTAACTTCAGGAGAGAGACCGACAGGCTGATTCCCTCTGTCGTGCTAGACAAGCTAATCATCATCCGGCTGCCGCTTTCTATCCGTGTGTGTGGACGCAGATATTTGATTAAATAGAAGCTGCACATAGGCGACTGAGTTCTCCACAAGGTTGAAAAATATGAACTAACTTAGACAACAATAAGATTCAAAGAGTGCATCTGTTGACAAGGTGAACCACTGTGCATCCAACAGAGAACATCTTCATCTAAGAGATCTCTGATGTTTTTTTCTGACCAACTGGAGCAACAAACAGAGAGATAACTGAACAAAGTGAGCACCACAGTATTGATTGTGCAGCACTCTCAGAGATATAACAGACATATAATGCACCTCGCTTAATAATTCAGTCAGCAGACGCTGGAATAGCTCTGTGGGATCTGCACAAACATACAGTATGCAGACTGTACGTTTAACAGGATTTTTACTCAGATTTTGTGCATTTCAATATGTCTTTTTTTCCTGCAGGCTGCTTTCGTAGGATCATTTGACAGCTACACAAAGCCAGCACGAGGTCTTTGCAGTCTGCTTCACGTCTTTCAAATATTTAAGATCCACAGTGGGAGAGTAGAACAAAACCTCTTCCTCACAGGCTCAGAGAAGACATGTGAAGAGGGCGAATTCTTCTCTCTGACAGTCAAATCCAAAGACCAAACCCTCTGCCAGACTATCTTCATGCTGTTTATCATAGGAGCCCAGAGGGGGATTTAATTTGGCAGGTTGTATTCCTACACTGAAATCATCAAGAATTGAAGGGGGAGAACACATTTTATTTGCCTGACATTGTCTAATAGCCACCATCATTTCTGATTAATCTTACGCTTGCATGAGGATTTATCTATCTGTGGGCTCCATGTGGTGCTGAACAGCTCAATAGGGAGAGAAGAGTACAAACAGTGCCAGGGTTAGTGCCTCCACTCCCACTGCACATAATTCTTACTACTTTGGATGAAAGCCTGCTGCCAAATGGTGTGTGTGTGCGTGTATGTGTGTGTGTGTGTGTGTGGGTGAGAGTAGCAGCTCTGACAAAAATAATAACAGCTGGGGCTTGAAAAGTGACCAACCATGTTTTTTAGACTTTCCTATAAATGTTTCTCCAGCAAGTTTGTTCTCATTTGTATTTTCTTACTGAGCAACTTCAGTGCTCGTGGCTAACATTACAACTTGCAAATATTAGAGGAATCTCCTGAGTGTGTTTAAGTAGCTCATTAAGCTCAAGGTTAAGTTAGCGCAAGGTTAGGTTTGGGTCTCTGCAGGGCTGTGTGTCTGCAGAGTGAGAGCAGGAGAAAACGCTGATGGGCTTGTCAAATGTCAGAATGTATCCTGTCTGCTGATGGGTGAGGAATAGTGCAGGCAGATTGTGAATTTGAGAAGGAATGGTGGAGGTATGACAAAGTGCATGTTCTTATTACTCTGTGTGTGTGTGTGTGTGTGTGTGTGTGTGCAGGGAGGCGGAGGCAGAGGAAGCAGTAACACAGTGGACAAGCTCCTTGGCATGCCAGAGGCACGGTGACATTGATCCTGCAGACCTCTCTCCATCAGTCTCTCTGACAGAGGTAACTGGATTGTTCATAAAAATGGAAATTGAGCCATGTTATTCTCATGCGCACAGGCAGACTCTCCCCACACATCCTAAAAGGAAATCTGCTCACATATGGCTGCGCAGGGATAAAATGAGCAGCGAGAGAAAGACGTGTGTGCATATATACGACTCATTAATAAGACACACACATCACAACATCTAACAATCTGAGGAAACCTATAGTGTTACTTAAACATAAACGCAGGTAAACAAACACTTCCCCCGCCACTGCGACCCTGTGTTGTTTAAGCAAAGAAACACATCAAATAGACGCAGAGTAAATAAATAGAGACAGCTGGGAGGCAGGGTGAAGGAAGTAAAGCCTTTTCCTGATTAACAGTTTGCTGTCACGTGTGGTATGATAATACACAGAGACTAACATTTCAGTAAAGCATGGGTGGCTGTGGAGGTGGGTGGGGTTGATAATTACGGCAAATATGCCACAACATGCAATTAGCTCTCTCTCGTATGCGTCGTTTGTTAGCTTAGCAGTGTTCCATGTCACACACTAATTACCCTCAACTACTGTAGGCATGTGACAAATGCTGGTTGCACAGTGTGTGAAGGCCTTTCATCATTATTTCTAAAGCAGTGGAAGCATGAGAAACATTTTTATGAACTCTGCAGGATTCTCTCTTTGCAGACGATGGTGGCGTTTCTTTATGGGAACCTGAATGCTGACTTTACTGACTAATCCATGCCAATCCCTTAAAATAACCATATGAATTTACACGCAGCAGAATTTACAGACAATGGAAGAGTGTCCTTGTGGAAATCTGCAGTCAATGCTTATATAACTGTTTCATCAATATGTGTAAACTCAAGAATCACAATCCATTAAAGCGTCTTTATGGTTCATCAGTTTTGCAGGATTAGCTTTGCAGACAATGGTGAAATTTATAGAAATCTGCAGCTGTAAACTGCTTTATCAATGTGTGTAAACTAAGAAATCATAATGGATTAAAGCAGCTTAATGCTTCAGCAATTTCAATTCAGCAGCTCTTTTTTTTGCAGATGATGGAAGAGTTTATGAGACTTTAATGATGCATGTTTTGCTTTCTCAACTGTTTCCTCTGAGTGGACAGACAATAAATTATAACCACTTCATGTTTATCAATTAAACATGTTTTTTTGCAGATGATGGAAGAGTTTATTCATAGACAGATATGCTCAATTCTTACTTTACTGTCCCACCAGCATTAACTCATAAACTCATAAACATAAGGACTGAGATAAATGCTTTGTTCACCATTTAATCATTGTTAAACTCTGAAGTGAGGTCTTTAAAAAGTCCAATAATTTAACAATGATATAGCAACGGAAATGGAAATGAATTTGTCATGCAGGCCTTACTATTTCATAACAGTGTACGTACTAAGACATTATCTGTGAAAATCTAGCTGCTTTGTTAATTTTTGGGGGATTTTTCTTTTACAGATGATGTTACAGTTTCATTATAAAAATCTGCAGTCATTGCTTGCTTTGCTCATTTATTTATGAGTATTATTGTGATCTATGCTTCCATTCATGATGTGCATTAGCTAAGAAATCCAAGTCTATTCACATGCTTAATGATGTTGCTCGTTTTTTCCAAATAATGTTACGTTGTTGTTTTTTTAAGATATAACATCTTGTATTATAACTTTTACTTTATCAATATGGATACACTCAGAAATGATCTCTTTGAATTTTTGGTTTCTTTATTACTTAAGCAAGATTTTCTTTTGCAGGCAAGGAGCTTTTCATTGCGAAAACTCTAGACCTAGATAATAATAAACTGAATTTATTCTCATAATCATTTTATTTTAAATTATTTTGCTTTTGCAGACAATGTTAGAGTTTCATTGTGGAAATCTGCAGCCACTACTAACTTCACTGTTTTATTTGTAAGTACAAACTCAGAAATATGATTTTTAAAATAAGCGTGAAGCAATTTCAAATTTGCAATTTTTTTTTGTTGCAGATGATAATCAAGTGTCTCTTGGAAAATAATAAAAACATCATGATGTGTGTTTGCTGAGCTACCCAATTCATCAAGTGCATTAACTAAGAAATAATAGACAGAACTTACAATATATTCTCCACTTACATCATGTTTTCTCACTTTGTTTACATTTGACATTAATCCCTTTGAGTATCTGGATGCTGTACTATTTTTTTTTGCAGAAAATGTTATTTCTTTCTTTCTACCAGATTAAATCATTAAACTGAAATAGTCTTTTTGATGCCAGAGTTTCATTATCTGCTGTCACTTCCTACTTTTCTGATTTATTTACAAGAACAAGCTCAGAAATTATATGTCCTGAAAAGCTTGATCAGTTTTGTGAGGTTTTTTTGAAGATGATGATTGAATTCTTTAAGAAAATTAGAGCAGGTTTGCTCGTCTTATTACCCAATTCATCAAGTGCATTAACTCAGGAGTCACAGTCTATTGTGGAGCTTAAAGTTGCTGGCAGGATTTTCTTTGAGATGATGTTGAGATTTATTTTTAAAGATATAAAACTTGTGGTTCATTCTACATTCTCTTAAAATAGCTTGATGCCTAATCAATTTATCTCACCTGCTGTTTGTCTCCTTCAGCAGTGAAGCAGGCTTAGCTGGACAGCAGCAGATGCTATTGATTTTTCTCAAGAGTGGGGGGAAGGGAAGCTGTAGAGAAGGTACGGCTAATGATGGAAATGTTCAGAATGACTTCATGCTTTTCCAGCGAGCTGTTAATGGTGGCTGGAGTCTATAGAACCAGATTCAGTTTAACCTTCAGAGAGGAAGAGGCACCCAGGCAGCGAATCAGGCAGCTCGAGCAGAGTCTGATGTTCAAGCAGGTTGTAATTGGCGCTGGATATTCCAGTCTCGTCTGTATGTAAGCTGAGCGTGACAGGAACACTGATATTTACTTCACAGTGCTAATAGGATGCACTGTTGTCTCTGTTTGCTTTCATGTGTAAATATTGATGTAGTTTGTGACAAGAGAAGAGTATACAACAGATTAGCCAGAAAGCAGGAGCGCTGGATGTGGTCTGGAATATGTTTGGATTATTTTCTCTTTTCAAACAGCATCATATGTAAATAAGTGAGGGAATCTAATATAATAGTGTTGAAATTTAAGAAAGAGAAAAGAAAAGGAAAAAAATATTCCACAATTTCTGATGGTGTTACGGGAAAGAACAGTCAACAGGTGATGAAATTTAAAGAAAGCTTTATAACCGACAGCTAATTAAGGACACAGGATTCAGCCTGGGTACACCATTCTGCCTCAAAGCTCGACGATTAAACAGGAAGAGACATTAGCCACGGCAGATGTCAATGCAGGAAGAAATTTGTCTTGAGTGAGACGTGCGGGAGCAATCATTAAAATGTCACATTTCTGATTTAGTTAACCGCGGTTTAATTAATGCGTATGCAAATATAAATGAAGCTCATGTCTGTTACAGAACCATTTCTTCTCGAGTGCACTGACATCACTTGATGATATCAAACAATGAAGAGTGAATCCACATTCACTTTGTGGCTCTAATCCACCACTTGAATAACTAAATCACTGTGACATCTATTAGATCAATTGAACTCCAAACAGGATGACTGCTAATCACCGTGGAGACTGAGTTAATCACCATCGACAGGTCAACGTTTACAACTAAAGCACACATCTGTTTATTACAGTGCTGCTCTAAAACTACTGGACAGGTAGTTACACTTTGAATCTAATGTTGGCCATGAATATGTCGACATTATAACTATGAATCAATGTTACCATTGTTAACATACAGTTGTGCCCAAAAGTTTACACCCTCCAGCAGAATGTCTAATTTTTTGGGCCTTTTCTCAGAAAATACAAATGATAACACAAAAACCTTTCTATCACTCATGGTTAGAGGTTTGGTGAAGACATTTATTGAAAAAAAAAATAGTTTACTCTTTTTAAATCATAATGACAACAGAAACTTCAAAAATGACCCTGTTAAGAAGTTTACACAACTCTGGTGGTTTTGTCCTGATAAATGCACAACAGTTAACACAAATGTGTTTGAATGTCTACTAAAGGTAACCATCCTCACCTGTGATCTATTTGCTTGTAATCAGTGTGTGTGCGTATAAAAAAATGAACAGGGTTATTTTTGAAGTTTCTGTTGTCATTATGATCTAAAAAGAGTAAACACAGTTGTTTGTTAATAAATGTCTTCACCCAACCTCTAACCATGAGTGATAGAAAGGATTTTGTGTTACCATTCGTATCGTCTGAGAAAAGGCCAAAATCAGAAAATTCTGCTGGTGGGGATGTAAACTTTTAGGCAGAACTGTTTATCAAGTGTGTTATGTAATAAAAGGTTTGTTAAACTTAACCTGATTTTGTTTTTTTCCCCTTTTTGGCTTCAAATTTCATAAATCTGACTCAAAGATGTGGTTGAATCATGACACTGGTGTCATTTTATGAATTAAAGGGTTGAATTGAACATTTAATATGGTGATTTACAAGAGAAATTGAAACATTGAGATATCGCAATAGAGCCAAAAAATATCGAGGTATTGGTTTCAGGCCGTATTGTGCAGCTCTAGTTTGAAGTATCATATTCTTTATTGGAGGAGTAAAATATGACTCGTGAGCTCTCATCTCAAATATCTGTACAATCCTGTATCTATCTATAAAACAGGTGTATACCACTTTGGTATGCACAGTATGTGGTTACGGGCACAGCCACAGTTCTGATTGGTTGGTCGGTGTCCCATGCCTCTCTGTCCACAACCAAGCTAACAAGAAGTGCTTCTGTAGTTGGGTTTAGTCGGATTATGCTGTTGTTGTTTGAGCCCAGCAACTGTTTTGTTTAAGCCATGTTCACTGGCCACTTCTGAGGCCCCTTTCATGATCTGCCGCAACCCCTGTCTGTTGATCCCTAAGTCCCTGTACATCACTTCAGCTGGTATGTTTGGGTATTCAGTCCTGCTGCTTTGCTTTCTCAACACCTTCACGAGTAGCTGTGACTTCAACGATGAAGATGGGACCAAATTAATGAGCCTCGACTACGGTTAGTGGAAGGAATCCCATCCACAGGGTCATGCTGAGGTGTCTGGTTTCTGTTTTCGTCTTTCTGACCTTCTTGTACAAATGTCCTCTGGGGGGTTTGACTTCTCCTGGGAGCAGAGAGATATTCCGCTGTGTGCTGACACCGGGCTCACTCGACTGCCCTGTCAGGTGTTGCGGCTTTGTGCGAGGCTGGTCTTACATCCTGTCATGACATGTTTGAGGCTACTTTGTGACAGGCACAGGGCACAGACTGGATCCTCTATGCTGGGGAATCCTTGGTGATGGTGAAGAACGTCATAAACAACTCCAGGGTTAATGACATGACGCCTACTTTTTCTGTCCAACTGAACTGGTTTAAAATCACTTTAAATCAATTCAAATATACCCATTGTCCAATTTGGCATAATTTCAAACATGTTTGGCATTCACTGACAAAATCATGAAGCATTTGCTCTTATATTTCCATCATAATATACAAACAAATGTCTGAATATGTTTAATATACACTACAAAAACTGAAATCTAAGCAAGTCATTATGTCTTATTTTTAGTAAAATTTGTCTTACTATTCTTGATTTGAGCCACATTTACTAGACAAGGTCATAAAAATGTCTCATTTCAAGTTTTTTAAAGACAAAAATTAGGTGTAAATTGCTTGTAACAAGTAAAAAAAAATCTGCCAATGGGATAAGATAAAAGATTCTTGTTTTAAGACATCTTTCTAATTTAAAGAAACTTCCTGGGCAAATTCGTCTTATCCCATTGGCAGATTTTTTTGACTTGTTACAAGAAATTTACACCTCATTTTTGTCTTAAAAAAACTTGAAATAAGACATTTTTATGACCTGGTCTGGTGAATGTGGCTCAAATTAAGAACAATAAGACAATTTTTACTACAAATAAGACATAATGACTTGCTTAGATTTCCGTTTTTGCAGTGTATGAAATATCATCTGGGGGCGACCACCAAGAAAACACAATTTTAGGACTTTAATTTTGAAAGTACAGGGTATTTCATCAACCTGACATATCTGAGGAACCCAGTGAATCACCTGGAAGGTTATTAAGTCTTTTTCATATTTGAAGATAAACCTATTTTGTAACTACTACAATGTACTAACCACTTTTGGGTATCATGCCGGGCGACCACACCAAAACTGAGAACATTACGTATTATCTTCTTAAACTGTTAATTAAATTACTGATACCTATTGAAATATTAGAAATGTAAAAAAAAAAAAAAAGTTAATTTTGAGATAAATGATGGTCGCCCCAAATGGCTTTTTTTCAAGGCTGTCCCTTTAATTCAACTTTAAAAACATGTAAATCTATTAACGTTTTTTTTTTTTTTTTTTTTTTTGCATAAATGCATGTGTACACTGCATTCAAAATGTTTGAACACTGGCCAAATATAAATCCTTATCTTTAGTCATTTAAAAATGACATATTCAGAAGTCTTATCCGTCATTGACCCTCTAATAATAAAGCTTTTATTGCTTGCCTTCATTTCCTGCTGCTGCACAAATTGCTGACATTTGTGGTAGTTACAGCTCACTATAACTTGACCTTCCCTGGTCTCATGCTGTCGAGAGAAATGCAAACCAAAGCAAGACTGAGCTGTTTAAGCTTGATTTTGATAAATTAGGTAAAACTGCAAGTCTTCCATATTCCCCTTAGCTACTTTAGCCCACACAGAATCAGCATTAAAGCTTAAAATTCTCCTTAGTTTGATTTTATGAGCATATGATAAATGAAATAAACTGTATGTGCTTTCCGTAGCGTTAGTTTATGCCGGTATCCTTGTGTGGCTGAATCTCTGGTGCAGGTTAAGTGTCTCTAATACATGTACAGTAACGTCGCTCTCACTGAGAGGAGAGGAAGAAACCATTGGCAGGGTTTTTGTGCATGTAAAGTGGGTCAGCTGTGCTCCTGGAGAGCTTCACAAGCTGCTGGAGGAATACGGCAGCACACTTGATAATTAGCAAGAGGAGGACGGCATGTTTGAGGAAGGGGAGTGGGGGTTGGGGGTGCAGGAAGAGGTGGAGAACAGATGAGAGAGTGTGTGGGTGTGAGGCTGGACCAGCAACATTCAAACACAGCTATTATACATCTCTGTCTTCACTGTGTGCTGTATGTTTTCCTCCACTTGTATTCCTGCTGTTTTTATGGCATTTCTACATCAATATTCTCTTTTACAAGCCCCCTCTTGGACATTTTGATCTTCCTTCAGGCATCAGTAAAATTTCAAGCCTCATTTTAGCAATGCTTTCCTATTATTTTCAACATGTCTCTAAAGACTTTTCCGCTGCCTCTTGTAGTTGTACTGTTTGTTAAATGTGCTCCTTCTCTCACATTTGTTTGGAAATAATTAGGCCATGAAACGAAGGTGGAGGATTTCACAGAAGCAAAGTGTTTCAAGCTGATTTTGACCTTTTCAGGCAGCAGCGCTGTTTGATGTGAACATAGGCAGAGCAGCAGCAGAGAAGGAAATGGTTTTCAGAGGCAATCTTTTTCATGTTTGCTATGGTAATTCTCCCTTTATTCCCTCAGCTGAGGTCTATTCCTTTATCTAAATTGGCTGGTTTGCCCCTCATTTTTGGGCTTACAGCCAAGGATAGAGGAAAAAACCTGTGGTTCAAAACAATATCAAAGGCTTTAATTAAGATAAATGATTATGATTAGCGTTTTTTTTTTAAAGTTATGCAATCACGGCTGGATGCTCACGGCAAAATTAAACCTTGATAGAGCAAACAAACAATGATATTAAAACTGTTGTCATGGGGCTGTAGTGATAACCTTTCCATCTCAACAGCAAACATTTATACAAATAAAACACTCCTTCTTTTTCTTCCTCTCTCTCTCTTTTTCTCATTTAAAGTTACAGACAGGAATCTAAGATCAGAGTTTGTTTTTCTGCAGGTTTGGATTTGTATCTACTCCGAGTCATTACTGATCAGGTTATTTCTACAGCGGAGGGAAGAAGATGCACTGTAAGCAGAGGGGCTCAGCTGTATTCAATGTGTGTGTGTTCAGTGTAGGAGTGTATACGCAAGTTCTTCCCCGAAAGCTCAGGTGTTCTCAGGCGAAGTGTGAAGAGGGTTTGTGTGAGGCAGGGAGAAAGACACTGAGGGAGATAAAGAAATTTTCTTTGGATTATTATGTTTTCACATCGTGTTTTGTACTCGTGGCTGAAAATAGAGCTGGGTTAGCAAAGAGACGTATGTTTTCTGTTGGAGTGCAGGTTCTCTCCAATCAGGGCCCAAAGGCTGTGAACAGGGTTTAATGTATATCTCAATAAATAAATTCTGTTTTGCTTTTTGAAGACAAAAGTGTTGAACTGGAACATTATTTGGATATTTACAAGGATAAGATCTCATGCCAGGTTTGAAGCAGACACAGATTTCCAGAATGAGACAGATTGTTACTGTTTATTATTTATAGTTTAGGATTGTGTGCAGCACTTTGGCCAACACTGTTGTATCTTAAAGTGTTTTTTAAATAAAGTTGAATTGAGATGAACTATTACATCTGCTTGTTTTTGTAAGCTAACTAATGGTAAAAACATTGAGCTTCCAAAGATTTGTTGTTGTCTGATTACATTTGATGATTTTCAGCAGATATAAATCAGTTCATTCTTTTATTTGTCTTACACAAGGAAAAGTTTCACAAATATTTAACTTATTTGCTTCGATATATAATAAGTTCTGTACTCCTGGAGGGCTTTGCCGCTGATCTCCCTGCCACGGCTGTTCAGACATGCACATGAAAGATAGGGGGATTGTGTTCTCCCCACCTTGGGTTTTGGCTTCCCAGGTAGGCATGCGGAAGGGCACGAAGCTCCTAGAAATACCAAATGAAACTTGCACAAACAAGAGAAAATACACTGCATCCGTCTGTGGTGCATCTCCATCCGCATCTCTGTCGACTGCGTTTGTCAACTCACACCAGCTGCGTGTTATGTCCACCAGCCGCAGGGCTGACGGACAGTTGGTGTCGCGAGATCTAGGAGTTCTCGTGCTCCTCATATTGGACTGTAAAGCCACAAATCTACTTAATCCTAGTGTTTCTCCGCTCATTCTGTTTTATCATCCTCGAAGTCAAGCTAATTATGGTCTAATTCTGGCACGGTTTGTTTTATTTTGAAAGTCACCGGCTCTTTTCAGTGGTTTCCAGGCACTACTTCCTGTCCTGCTCGCATCTTTCCTGCCTTGAATTTATGCATCACAGCTGCGTCGTCCAGGAGAAATAGGATTGCTGCGTATCACTTGCGTTTTGCCGGAGATGGCACGCAGCTGCACCACAAGTGAACAGATACAGTGTGAGTTGACACATTGACAGGAGTGAATCCTACTTAATTCTTTGCTGTGACACAGCGGAGACGGAACGCAGACGGATGCGGTGTACATTAGCCGCAAGGATGTCCCAATCCAATACTGATGTTGGCCATCGGTCCAATATCAGCAAAAAAAAAAAGAGTATGGGATTGCATTGGTATGCATTTAAAAACTCGAATGCAAGCAGCCATGGGTGCAGAGCCCACGTGATAACAACAACAGGTGCTAACAAAGTAACAAGGAGTAGGAGTGATGTCGGCTGTATGGTAGTATCTTTTGTGAAACGCTAAAATAGACGTTGCAGCTGGGTGCAAAACTTGTCATGAACAAAATTTCTGTGGTGGGAAAGTTTAAAACATTTGAACTCAACACATTACAACTAGAGCTGAACATCACAGCTCCAGTTGTAAGTCTGATATTGGACTGGATCAATATCAGTACCGGCTAACACTCAAATACTGATATTGGTATCGTATCAGAAGGGAAAAAGTTGTATTGGTACAAATTTAACTTCTCGCTGGATGCAAACAATCAGTTATTTTGACGAGAGTAGTCCTGGCTGAAATGTACAGTGGTGGCCAAAATGATAAGAACACCTGACTGATTGGAAAATACTGACTCCAAACCCTGGTCATAAAACATGCAAATAGTTGCTCTGGGCAAAACAAATCTCAGATGAAATGAGTCCTACAGTTTTTTTTTATCATCTTTGAACTTCAATATTTGGTCTGTCCACCTTTTGCAGCAGTTACAGTCGCGCGTCGATGGCCAAGTGTCAATATATTTCCTGATAGCTTCAAAAGTAATGTTATCCCATGACTTCTACAACTCAAGACAAAAACTTTCCTTTAAAAGTTCGATAGATTTGTCCACTAAACTTCACAACTCGACCAGGTTACTCACTTCAGGAGGCTGGTCTGTCATTTTCAATGCTCGTTTTTGAAGAGAAAATGACCTGAATTTGCTTATGATGGCTCTATTCTACGGTATATAGAGCACCCTGATGACATTTAATTTGTTTTGTTTTCATTTGTTTTTAATGGCAACCAAACAACAACAGAAACCTCTTCAATCTGCCAAATGTTCTAATAATTCTGGCCACCACTACATGCATTAAGATGAGCCATGTCTCGAGGACAGTGAGTGTTATTGCACATAGAAAATGCTGTCTCATCCTGGAAAAACCCTAAGAAAACTCCCCACAGTGACTGATAATTATGTAAAAGCTGGCGATTCAGCATTTTCATAAAAACATCTTTATTGTATTTCGAGTGTACAGGTGCATGGTCTTTCCCCGAACTGAACTCAAGGATCTAACATGAGATGTTAATTTTCTCTCAAGTTCCTCATTTCTGTGTAAGCTGAGGCTTCAGTACTCAGCCCCATGGGGAGCAGGCAATTTCAAGTCAAAAGCCTTTCAAGTGGTTTACTACTCAAACATGGATTCCACATTCAAATCTGCGCTTGAAAAACAAAGACTAGTCAGTGGCCTGTGGCTGCGATCAGGAGCTCTGTGAATGTTGTGTAAATGCTGCGGCGTGGTGATCACTTCAGGTTTTTCTTTCTTGTTGATTTGCGTTTTACAAAAACAGAGCATGTTTGACAGCTGGCTAACTCTGTAAGCCGTCTTAATGAACCTGACCCGGGGGTCAGACAGATTTTCAGAGTCTGTTTTGGACTCGTTATGGTTTGAATCATGCCTCGCAAAACTGCCTTTGACCTTTGCACCAATTGTCTGCTGCGCTCGTGGCTGTGTTTTGAGCCGAGCTGTGTTGTCAGGCTGCTGGAAAACAGGACAGGAAAACAACAACATGAAACCAATATAATCACTTCCTACCTGATTTAAATAAAATGATGAAATGAATCAGCAAACTCCTCTTGTTTGTTTTCCTCTTAAAACTAAAAAGCTAAAGTGAGACAGGAGGCTTCAAAATATAACAAATGACAAACTGTGGTGTTTTTGTTAAATTGTGCTTGATAGCTTTGTTTTTAGGTCTCTTTTTACGGAAACATCTGAAAAGTGTGAATATATATATATTTTTTTCCCTAATCCCAAACTGTGTCCCAAACCCTGGGCCCAGTCTGGAATTATGTTTTCTTTTCTCCCTCTTCTCTCCCAGTATTATTCATAATTCCATCTACTGAAACAGGGAGCTGAAGAAAAGCAAACTCACAGTTCTTCCACTCCTGTCCTCCCCATGTCATATGTCTCTATCTTTTTTATGTTTTAATCTTTTGTACTGAAACTTGTGCAATGGTGGTGAATAAATCTTGAATCTAAGACTGCTCCTAAATGTTTCAACATTATGAAATCCCAGTTAAGATAGCTTAATAGACCCTGATGTTTGCCCAAGAAAAGTAATCAAATATCACATTCAAGATGCTGGAACCTTTGAATGTTTTGGCATTTTTGCTTAAAAAGTTACTCTAGCGTTCAATCACTTATCAAAATTATTTTCTTAAGCAATCCAGCCATCAACTGATCCTCTCAGTTTGACATTAAGATAGTTGAAAAGGTCGGCTCATAACTTGTGTAGTAGCACTTTAAAAATATGAGATTGAGTTCCCTTTGCAGAAGAAAAACTGGAGGCTGCATTAACATCAAATAAATGGTCCGTTTCTCTAATTATATTCTCACAATTTTCTCACTAAATTGATGAATTCTTTTGTTGACCTGCCGCGCTGCAATTCATAACTCCCATTAAAATTCATGAATATGAAACACTCAACAGAAATTAAAGTGTTTCTCTTTGCAGGCTCTCTGAGTCCCTCCACAATCTCCCGCCTCCTAAAACTCTTCGAGCTTCTTCTTGATATTCTCAAACAGCATCCGAGATGAATTTTATCTCGGGCCATGAAAAAGAAATATCCTCCGCTCACAGTGTCGTGCATTCTTCATCGTTTATCTTGCAACAACAAGTAGTAAAGCACCCTAGCATAATCTACATTTCACATCTGACAGCTTTGTGTTGTTTACTCAGACGTTGCATACAGCACACAAGGGGAACCTCCAGCCTGCAGCCTTCATGAACGCAGCATCTTTGGTGCACGACTGCTCCAGCCACCATCTCTTCTACGAGATTAATTTAACGGCACTGTCTTCACATATTTGTGCACCTTCAAATCACCGGAACATATAATTTTATACCATTACGTTGTTCAAAAAATATATGTGCCTGGCAGGTTGAGATAAACTCAAACAGACTCAGCTGCACTTCACGGAAGAGATATTAAAGATACCCTGTGGACAAACTACAGGAGAGAAAAACAACCTCTGCGCTTGCGATTGTAGAGAAACTGATTTAAATCATGCTGAGCAAGTCCAGAAGAGGATTAAAGACGAGTATAACCATATGCCAGTTAAATAAATGCGTCTTTTTTTCTGCTGTTGTTCTTAAACAGAGTTTGCGTCTCATAAACACATAATCACAATCATAAACACAAAGATGCACACGTCTAATGGCTTTATCTTTCTCTTTGATGCCTGGTCTTCAAAACAAGAAACAAAAACTTTTCTCAAAAGACAAACCATTCGTTCTGCTCCACAGAAACAAAACGACTTTTCCAACCTTTCCCCCCACAGGGTACACGATTGTTTCTGCACCAATTACTAAATACCAGTCACTGAAAATCAAAACAGAAATTAGATAAAACAAATGATAAAAAACAGGCATTGCTCAGAATAAATTAAAGAATAATGAAACACCAGGGATGGGTGCAACAAGGTCCTCAGAGACGATCCGACACTGGGACTCTTCACTTCCTTTAATTGGACACCAGAGAAAACAGTCATTCTTTGTCTTTCATGGGGAGAAGTGATTGTATCCGCTTTTATGACATGATTATATCTCATGGAGAGGAAATTAAGATGTAAACTAAGAAAAATGTGCATCTGTTTGGAACTGGAGCTTATACTTGTACTTCGAAATCGTTAAACTCAAATAGATCTGCTATGACATGCTTTATAAGATGTATAATTTCCTACATTTGAAAATCAGTGCTGTAATCGACTGTTTGACACCTTCTGGTTTACAAATTTAAATCCCTGACTATAGCTTCAGAGCTTCATAATTACAGAAACCACCACTGTAGTTAGCATTACTTTTTTAACTTTTAATTTAATCAGAGAAGAAGACAGAAGAAAGAAAGTTGGAAGAAAGATTGGGTAAATATTAGGCTGCCTGTTTCGGGGGGGCCATAGCTTCTGTACACAAGGTGCAAAATTTTATTGCAGGACTGAACTGATGCTTCAAAACGAACTTTTCAAAGAGATTCATGATTCATGGGGTCTCTTTCCCAGTTCAATATTCTTCTTTTTTTTCTTGGTGAAGAAAACCCTGAGAGATTTAAAGAGATGTAAAGTAAATAACAAATTCAACTGTATGCTGATGATGTTATGGCATATGTTTGGGAATTTGAAATAGTTTTGTTTGCCAGTTTGTTGTGGTAAATCTACATACTTTTGGGGGGTAAAGTTCGAATGTAATGTTGAACAGAGTCTTGCACAAATTCACATACATAAAATATTAACAAAGTTGCAGCAAACAGCAAAAAAACATCCATGTTCAGGGTCGCTGGTGGCTGGAGCCAAACCCAACTGTCTTTCAGCAAGAGGCGGGTTACAGTGTATCACAAAAGTAAGTACACTTTTTTCTGCAGTTATTTAAGTATTTCTTTTTATTTAGGAGGGAAAATGACAAGCAGTTCTCAATTTGGACATTTAGGGATGTAGTCTCTTAGGGGTGGACTCACTTTTGTTGCCAGGAGTTCAGCTATTAATGGCTATATTTTGAGTTATTTTGAGGGAAAAATAAATTGACACTGTTATATAAGCTGCACACAGACTACTTTTCATTGTGTCAAAGTGTCGTTTTGTCAGTGTTGTCCAATGAAAAGATGGACTTAAATATCTGCAGAAATGTGAGGGGTGTACTCACTTTTGTGACACCCTGGACTGGTCACCAGTGAATCACAGAGCTGGCACAAAGAAAAACAACCTCTCGCACGCACACTCACACCTGCGGGCAATTTAGAATCACCAATTAACCTGAGGAGCATTTTTATTGACCGTGGTAGGAAGCTGAAGCACCTGGAGAAAACCGGCTCATGCACAGGGAAAACATGCAAACTGGGGCTCACTTTGCCCAAACTGGGGTTCAAACTGGTGACTTTCTTGCTGTGCTAATGCACCACTGTGAAGTGAGAAACAAGTAAGAAACCAATAAAGAGAGAATCTGAATGAAAAAAACCCAAATTTGATATATACTTATTGTTATGTTTTCACAATACAATTTCTTTGAAGCTGCTGTAGCTGTAACTTCCCCAGTTTCGGGACAAATAAAGATGTATTTTATACAAACAGGGACATTTCCCGTCAACCAAAACTAAAAGCTTCAGTTACAAAAATGTAAGTCAATGGAAGAGAAAAACAAAAGCCAATCTGTTTGCTTTGTGATGCTCTTTTACTGTCAATGTTGGCCAACTTGCTATGACTGTCTTATGCAAAGAGCAAAAGCAATCAGCTAAAAATAGAAAAGAAACAGAGAGTTTTAATACACTGTTAGTATTCCTTCGGAGAACATGAGTGAATCATTTATAATGTAATAAGGTCAAGTCAGTGTGCATTTCAAGTTTTCTACTTTGACTTTTTTCAGTGTTTGAAGTTTGTCTGAGCACTGTGATGACAGCTTAGTCCTTAGATATAAACACATACAAGCATTACCGTTAAACTGGATAAGCAAACATGTATCATGCTTTAAACTGAATGGTTAAAAGCACATCTGAAACACAGTGAAAGAAAAGCAGCAGGCTGCTGTAGTGAGATGTTTTGAGTGTGGTCAACGAGCACACACAGCCGGCTCTACAGAGCGAGCCACTTACAGTTGCTCAATAATCCATTTACTTGCCTTTGCTATTGGCGTGACTGAAATTTCAATCACATGGACAGTAGGGAGATAAGTGGGGAGCTGCCCACTGAAAGCTGCCTGATGGTAACATGGAGTGAAATCGAATAATGGTTTCTTGCTCGTTGCTTTAATCAAGAATCATCTGGTCGACTGCAGTGATGGNAAAGTTCGATAGATTTGTCCACTAAACTTCACAACTCGACCAGGTTACTCACTTCAGGAGGCTGGTCTGTCATTTTCAATGCTCGTTTTTGAAGAGAAAATTACCTAAATTTGCTTATGATGGCTCTATTCTATGGTATATAGAGCACCCTGATGGCATTTAATTTGTTTTGTTTTCATTTGTTTTTAATGGCAACCAAACAACAACTGAAACCTCTTAAATCTGCCAAATGTTCTAATAATTCTGGCCACCACTACATGCATTAAGATGAGCCATGTCTCGAGGACAGTGAGTGTTATTGCACATAGAAAATGCTGTCTCATCCTGGAAAAACCCTAAGAAAACTCCCCACAGTGACTGATAATTATGTAAAAGCTGGCGATTCAGCATTTTCATAAAAACATCTTTATTGTATTTCAAGTGTACAGGTGCATGGTCTTTCCCCGAACTGAACTCAAGGATCTAACATGAGATGTTAATTTTCTCTCAAGTTCCTCATTTCTGTGTAAGCTGAGGCTTCAGTACTCAGCCCCATGGGGAGCAGGCAATTTCAAGTCAAAAGCCTTTCAAGTGGTTTACTACTCAAACATGGATTCCACATTCAAATCTGCGCTGGAAAAACAAAGACTAGTCAGTGGCCTGTGGCTGCGATCAGGAGCTCTGTGAATGTTGTGTAAATGCTGCGGCGTGGTGATCACTTCAGGTTTTTCTTTCTTGTTGATTTGCGTTTTACAAAAACAGAGCATGTTTGACAGCTGGCTAACTCTGTAAGCCGTCTTAATGAACCTGACCCCGGGGTCAGACAGATTTTCAGAGTCTGTTTTGGACTCGTTATGGTTTGAATCATGCCTCGCAAAACTGCCTTTGACCTTTGCACCAATTGTCTGCTGCGCTCGTGGCTGTGTTTTGAGCCGAGCTGTGTTGTCAGGCTGCTGGAAAACAGGACAGGAAAACAACAACATGAAACCAATATAATCACTTCCTACCTGATTTAAATAAAATGATGAAATGAATCAGCAAACTCCTCTTGTTTGTTTTCCTCTTAAAACTAAAAAGCTAAAGTGAGACAGGAGGCTTCAGTACAAAATATTAACAAATGACAAACTGTGGTGTTTTTGTTAAATTGTGCTTGATAGCTTTGTTTTTATGTCTCTTTTTACGGAAACATCTGAAAAGTGTGAATATATATATATTTTTTTCCCTAATCCCAAACTGTGTCCCAAACCCTGGGCCCAGTCTGGAATTATGTTTTTTTTTCTCCCTCTTCTCTCCCAGTATTATTCATAATTCCATCTACTGAAACAGGGAGCTGAAGAAAAGCAAACTACCAGTTCTTCCACTCCTGTCCTCCCCATGTCATATGTCTCTATCTTTTTCATGTTTTAATCTTTTGTATTGAAACTTGTGCAATGGTGGTGAATAAATCTTGAATCTAAGACTGCTCCTAAATGTTTCAACATTATGAAATCCCAGTTAAGATAGCTTAATAGACCCTGATGTTTGCCAAAGAAAAGTAATCAAATCACATTCAAGATGCTGGAACCTTTGAATGTTTTGGCATTTTTGCTTAAAAAGTTATTCTAGCGTTCAATCACTTATCAAAATTATTTTCTTAAGCAATCCAGCCATCAACTAATCCTCTCAGTTTGACATTAAGATAGTTGAAAAGGTCGGCTCATAACTTGTGTAGTAGCACTTAAAAAATATGAGATTGAGTTCCCTTTGCAGAAGAAAAACTGGAGGCTGCATTAACATCAAATAAATGGTCCGTTTCTCTAATTATATTCTCACAATTTTCTCACTAAATTGATGAATTCTTTTGTTGACCTGCCGCGCTGCAATTCATAACTCCCATTAAAATTCATGAATATGAAACACTCAACAGAAATTAAAGTGTTTCTCTTTGCAGGCTCTCTGAGTCCCTCCACAATCTCCCGCCTCCTAAAACTCTTCGAGCTTCTTCTTGATATTCTCAAACAGCATCCGAGATGAATTTTATCTCAGGCCATGAAAAAGAAATATCCTCCGCTCACAGTGTCGTGCATTCTTCATCGTTTATCTTGCAACAACAAGTAGTAAAGCACCCTCGCATAATCTACATTTCACATCTGACAGCTTTGTGTTGTTTACTCAGACGTTGCATACAGCACACGAGGGGAACCTCCAGCCTGCAGCCTTCATGAACGCAGCATCTCTGGTGCACGACTGCTCCAGCCACCATCTCTTCTACGAGATTAATTTAACGGCACTGTCTTCACATATTTGTGCACCTTCAAATCACCGGAACATATAATTTTATACCATTACGTTGTTCAAAAAATATATGTGCCTGGCAGGTTGAGATAAACTCAAACAGACTCAGCTGCACTTCACGGAAGAGATATTAAAGATACCCTGTGGACAAACCACAGGAGAGAAAAACAACCTCTGCGCTTGCGATTGTAGAGAAACTGATTTAAATCATGCTGAGCAAGTCCAGAAGAGGATTAAAGACGAGTATAACCATATGCCAGTTAAATAAATGCGTCTTTTTTTCTGCTGTTGTTCTTAAACAGAGTTTGCGTCTCATAAACACATAATCACAATCATAAACACAAAGATGCACACGTCTAATGGCTTTATCTTTCTCTTTGATGTCTGGTCTTCAAAACAAGAAACAAAAACTTTTCTCAAAAGACAAACCATTCGTTCTGCTCCACAGAAACAAAACGACTTTTCCAACCTTTCCCCCCACAGGGTACACGATTGTTTCTGCTCCAATTACTAAATACCAGTCACTGAAAATCAAAACAGAAATTAGATAAAACAAATGATAAAAAACAGGCATTGCTCAGAATAAATTAAAGAATAATGAAACACCAGGGATGGGTGCAACAAGGTCCTCAGAGACGATCCGACACTGGGACTCTTCACTTCCTTTAATTGGACACCAGAGAAAACAGTCATTCTTTGTCTTTAATGGGGAGAAGTGATTGTATCCGCTTTTATGACATGATTATATCTCATGGAGAGGAAATTAAGATGTAAACTAAGAAAAATGTGCATTTGTTTGGAACTAGAGCTTGTACTTGTACTTTGAAATCGTTAAACTCAAATAGATCTGCTATGACATGCTTTATAAGATGTATAATTTCCTTCATTTGAAAATCAGTGCTGTAATCGACTGTTTGACACCTTCTGGTTTACAAATTTAAATCCCTGACTATAGAAACCACCACTGTAGTTAGCATTACTTTTTTAATTTTTAATTTAATCAGAGAAGAAGACAGAAGAAAGAAAGTTGGAAGAAAGATTGGGTAAATATTAGGTTGCCTGTTTCGGGGGGCCATAGCTTCTGTACACAAGGTGCAAAATTTTATTGCAGGACTGAACTGATGCTTCAAAACGAACTTTTTCAAAGAGATTCATGATTCATGAAGTCTCTTTCCCAGTTCAATATTCTTCTTTTTTTTTCTTGGTGAAGAAAACCCTGAGAGATTTAAAGAGATGTAAAGTAAATAACAAATTCAACTGTATGCTGATGATGTTATGGCATATGTTTGGGAATTTGAAATAGTTTTGTTTGCCAGTTTGTTGTGGTAAATCTACATACTTTTGGGGGGTAAAGTTCTAATGTAATGTTGAACAGAGTCTTGCACAAATTCACATACATAAAATAAACAAAGTTGCAGCAAACAGCAAAAAAACATCCATGTTCAGGGTCGCTGGTGGCTGGAGCCAAACCCAATTGTCTTTCGGCAAGAGGCAGGTTACAGTGTATCACAAAAATGAGCACACTTTTTTCTGCAGATATTTAAGTATTTCTTTTTATTTAGGAGGGGAAATGACAAGCAGTTCTCAATTTGGACATTTAGGGATGTAGTCTCTCAGGGGTGTACTCACTTTTGTTGCCAGGGGTTTAGCTATTAATGGCTTTATTTTGAGTTATTTTGAGGGAAAAATAAATTTACACTGTTATATAAGCTGCACACAGACTATTTTTCATTGTGTCAAAGTGTCATTTTGTCAGTGTTGTCCCATGAAAAGATGGACTTAAATATCTGCAGAAATGTGAGGGGTGTACTCACTTTTGTGACACCCTGGACTGGTCACCAGTGAATCACAGAGCTGGCACAAAGAAAAACAACCTCTCGCACGCACACTCACACCTGCGGGCAATTTAGAATCACCAATTAACCTGAGGAGCATTTTTATTGACCGTGGTAGGAAGCTGAAGCACCCGGAGAAAACCGGCTCATGCACAGGGAAAACATGCAAACTGGGGCTCACTTTGCCCAAACTGGGATTCAAACTGGTGACTTTCTTGCTGTGCTAATGCACCACTGTGAAGTGAGACACCAGTAAGAAACCAATAAAGAGAAAATCTGAATGAAAAAACCCCAAATTGATTGATATTCGATTTGATATATACTTCTTCTTATGTTTTCACAATACAATTTCTTTGAAGCTGCTGTAGCTGTAACTTCCCCAGTTTCGGGACAAATGAAGATGTATTTTATACAAACAGGAACATTTCCCCGTCAACCAAAACTAAAAGCTTCAGTTACAAAAATGTAAGTCAATGGAAGAGAAAAACAAAAGCCAATCTGTTTGCTTTGTGATGCTCTTTTACTGTCAATGTTGGCCAACTTGCTATGACTGTCTTATGCAAAGAGCAAAAGCAATCAGCTAAAAATAGAAAAGAAACAGAGAGTTTTAATACACTGTTAGTATTCCTTCGGAGAACATGAGTGAATCATTTATAATGTAATAAGGTCAAGTCAGTGTTGCATTTTAAGTTTTCTACTTTGACTTTTTTCAGTGTTTGAAGTTTGTCTGAGCACTGTGATGACAGCTTAGTCCTTAGACATAAACACATACAAGCATTACCTTTAAACTGGATAAGCAAACATGTATCATGCTTTAAGGACTTACCAATTTTCGTGTAGACTTTGTGTCACTTTCTTTTCGTCGTCCGACGACATCACTCTACAAAACTCACACCAGTTGCTCGTGTGTGTCGGCCGAGATGTCTCGCTCGGTGAATGTCAACGAGTTATTAGGTAAATGAACGGAAACGATAACCGCACTGACTTTAAAGTTAGTGTACCTGTCATCCCTCTATTCTGGGGAGCTGCCCACTGAAAGCTGCCTGATGGTAACATGGAGTGAAATCGAATAATGGTTTCTTGCTCGTTGCTTTAATCAAGAATCATCTGGTCGACTGCAGTGATGGGAAAAGGAAAGCTGGAGGCACGCTGGAGGCTACGGCTCATATTTTACATTTCTTCCAGGAAAAGCTCATGAAACCTCATATTGAATTCTCAAAACTTGCATTACTGTGGCATTTTCACACCAAGACTCTTGACTGGATTAAAGATGACAGTCTGGGTCTCCAGGTAATAAGAGCATCTGAGATTTAAAAGAGAAATCATCAAATATCTGTGATTTCTGCGATGCTCACCAGATCCACTTAACTGTTCAATGTTTGTGTGATGATGCAGCCACTCTAAGAGAGAGCTGTCCATATGCAACAGCGCACCATATTTCCATATCACCATCTTTCCAGTCAGCCTCTTTTCCCTACAAACCATTACTTGCTGCTTCGCCTCATTAGCATTGCAAATAAGACCTAAAGCAAGAGCAGCGATGGCAGCAGCAGAGGAAATAGGACAGAATTAACAAATTATGTAAGAAGCGTGGAAAGAACTGAGGGAACAGAGTGTAGCAACAAGGAGGTGGGTGATGAGGAGGAGGTGGCAAGAGCAAATTACAAATCTGATAATACCTCCAAGTTGACATCCTTAGATGACACCCATTTCCTTTGGTATTATTGCTCTATTTAAAGTAGATTACTGTTTGACTGTGTGCAGGGCTGTCTCACAGAGGGATGCTCAAGTGTTTGCAATAAAATTACTCACAACATTCCACAAATGGTTTAGATTATTAGGATAACTTATGAATCTATGACTACATAATCACAAATATGACATTTGGCTTAAGCTGCAACACCTGATGTTAAAAACTGTGGACAATGTGGAGGTGAAGCAACACTGCAGTTCCCCAAGTGTCCACTTGAGGCTGGCTCCAAAGATTAGAAAACTCCACTAGCCCTAATACTAAAATACTAAACTTCACAGCAGGTAAAAACATGTTTATGACCTGAGACAGAAAACAGTGTTAGTCTGAGCATTAGCCCATTCTGCTACTACTTCATTCTACATGGAGAATTAATGTTTTTATTCACTCCATTGGAAGAAAAGACGACAAGTTTTGAGTAATACGGCACAATTGGGGTGTGGCTGACATAACAGACACATTGAATTGTAGCTGCTCAACCCATCTAAATCATCTTGTGTTAGCACTTCCAATATAGTAACAACCAGCTTCATGGAGTTTTAAGACCCTAATCAGAAACAAATGTGTGATATAATTGAGACCAGTGTTACTTTATTGAACAAATCGCTGATGAATGTTTGTTAAAAACCCATTTTTCTGGGCTAAGAATAAGCTAAAATGATCCTTTGATGATAAAAACTCTGATGAAAAGTAGGTTTTGCTGTCATTGAAAAGACAATAATGTTCACGGATAACTGTTGGACATTTTCCCTACTGTCCAATCTGTCAAAATAAAAGTCACACATTCTTGTAACTGGTGATTTTGCCGATCTGTTTGACACATTTTGTAAAACTGTCTGCCCTTTGTGTGCACCTGTCATTGCAGGAACATTTAAAGACTGAGATGCAATGCAGTCATTTGATTATGACCATAGCCCTTTTATTTGAAGCCAAAGATGAACCACAGGGCAAGAGAAAAGGGTCATTGGTATTTGGACAAAGCACAAAGTTTAATGCGCTACAGCTGCTGCAATATACCGCTCGATAGTCGCTAGTTGTTATGGCGAGAGCAGTCTAGCGAAACTGCTTTACTTTACTTTACTTACATCATATTGACTTTAGTATTTACCTTCTTGAAGCACAAATAAAAACTGAAAGGGAAATGTTGCAGATGTAAACACTTGATATAGCCATAACACTAATCTTGACTTACAGTACAATGGTAAAACGCATATTGACTAAAACCATGAAGATCACAAAAATTTTCTTCAAAGACTAAAAATAATGAAAAAAAGCTGCAAAAATCAACGCTTATTCCAACTTGGGTAGGGGGTGGTTTGTGCATTACTTTTCAGCAAATGCTAGATGTTGAAATGCTGAGTCACAACCCTAACCTGAACATCTCCATTGCTCCATTGCTGCTGCTCAGCATTTTTAACATAATTAATCTGTTCATGACATTAACTTCTTTACCTTCCAATAATGCATGACATATACTCAATACTACATGAGTTTTTGTAGCTGTAGCAACACATTTAAGTTGAATAAAAGGTGATTTGTGCAGGTGCCATAGATGCTAAACTTTTTCTTTTTTAAAACTTCATCCTTCTGGTGTTGTCACATCTTTCTTTTTCAGCTGCCAAAGTAAAACTCTCCTCTGTTTTTTCGCTTCAGTACTTAAAGGGATTGCTCTGTTTTTTTTTTGAAGCAGGGTCGTATGAGGTACTGGTCTTAGTCAGTGTATTACCCACAGGGGACCTGATGAGCTCTGCTCCCTTTGTTGAGGGACAGAAGCTGGGCTAACCACAGCGGATCGGACCACCTGTACCATGTTATTTAGCTAATTTTTAGAAAGTTCCACCCAAAGATTCATGTCAAAATGAGCGAATGCTAGATATCAAAACTAAACTTTTTTATGACATGTCATTTTAAGAACCCGTCTCCTTCAGCATAGTTTTCAACCATATATTTATATCTTATCCGCTGTGAAAAAACAATGCATTCTTAAAATGTACCCACATCATCAGACTCAGATTGGTTTTTAAAACTCTATGTTATCATCTCATGACTCATCCTGCTTGCTTTGGTGAGCTGCTGGCATTACTGTGGGGGCTTTTCCAATCAAATAGATATGAACAGTGTGGGATGAGTTTCACAACAGGGGAATACTGTTTGGCAGCGCTGGAATGAGCGCACCTATCAGTGGGTAATGGGCTCTGAGGAATGCAGTAATGAAACGGTATACAGAACGAGGCCAGAAGGAGGAAGAAAAGGGTCAGGCGGTGACGTAAGAGCCGCAGCTCATCATCTGGTAAAGTCAAGGTCAGGACCTCGGGTGCTCCCGTGGTATTTCTGTTTCGCTCTTAGTGAAATGACCGAAGCGTCACAGCGAAGCACAGAGTGGGCTGGAAAATGCTGGAATTGATCGCCCTTTATTTTAGTGACCCTCTTTGAAAAGCTGTTGCTTAGCAGGGGAGTCAAATGTATTGAACATAAAAAAAGATTTTCAACCTCTGCAATTCATTCACTTCTCAGCTTTATTTGGTTAAATGAGTTACAGACAGTATTTATTTTTTTAATGATCCATCCCGTAAGAAGATTTTGCTCATGGAGGATTGATATTGGGATTCCTTTTCTAACATAAAAATGATGCTCTATACCTGCTCTTAGTGTGAAGGCTGTGACATATTAAATCTGATGCAATGATTGATGAAAGATCCTAGTAGTGATTTAACCTGATCATGAAACAGACTTATTTGTCATGCTTTTTGAGACCATATTCATACAAACTAACGAATCATATTAAGTTATTATTAAAGTCTAAACTGCTGCAGAAGGGGTAGGTGACAAATTGTCATAGAGGAGAGTATTTGTCTTTGAGTGTTATTTAGAAACTGTAGCTTTATCACTGCTCATCTGATCATGAGTTTATTAGTTTGTGAGTTACAAATTGGTGGCTAAGTGACAAAGTCATTGTATCCCAATCTGAAGGTCAATGGACTGAATCCTGCTCCTCTTTTCGCTTTTTTGAATCCTTATTATGTAGAACTCAACACTTTAAGTGACACTGCAAATAAAAATTAGTTACCTAAACAAAGATATATTCATTGGTTAAAGTGGAAGACTTTAAGTTGGCCTCAAAACTCAAAAATCCAGTGCAAACAGTTGCCTCAAAATTTTAAGTTTTTTATTTTTATGGAATAGTTTTACACTGTTATTTGGGTCTATAACTTAAATAAGCTTGTTTTAAATTCGATTTTATATTATAATGAGCCTTTTGGTATGTCCTGTGTATTTTACTGTTTTCTGTTTAGATTTTTCTGTCTTCTTCCAAGTATGTGATCAACATCCCATGTCTACTGTTCTTACCATTTTAACCACGATTTTACAGTCAAACGTATTATTTTTTGCTGAGTATTTTTAACTGTTGCTTATACTTTCTGTTTTACATATATTGAATGCAGTCATTCACAGTTTTCTTTCATTTTACTTCAAATATTTTTTCTTTCAGTGCTTATCGTGTACTTTAACTGTGTCATACAATTTTATTGTTTCTTCCATATTTAAGTGAGTGCCCAACGTATTCAACTATTCAACATTTTTATTGTCCTGTTCTTTAGTGGTTTACTTTTTTCTGAGTCTCCTGCTTCAACTATCTTTTACATTTTAACTGTTTTAATTTTTCTTTTGCCCATAAGTAATTTCAGTGATTATATATTTTACAGCATTTTCTGTATTTTGCTGTGTTTTAAATTCTGTTTTTAGTAAATCATTGAACAGTTTTTTGTGAACTTTTTGGATGTTTTAAGTGTGTTTTATGATTTAAGTGAATAAAATGGCATTGGGTTGGATTATAAATATGAGAACTAGAGCTTGATACTCCCAACATGAAAATGTACTCACTGGTATTTGCAACCAAATACCACTTGGGCGCTAAAAAAATCAGAAAGTAGGAGTCTCAATGGTAGAATGAAGTCTCTAAATGTCTGTTGCTTTAACCAAGTTCTGTGACTCAAATGTGTTTAACTTCAAAAGTAATGTGTGTGATCATGTCACTTGGAAATTAAAAGAGCTAAAACATTTCTTTTAAATTACTTAAAAAGATATCCAAAGATAAATGTGGCAAAAACACTTTTAGAGGCCAGTAAGTGCTGTTTGAGTTTTTGTGTCAATAATTGCTTTTGACTTGAAATGAGGGTCCTCTTTGAACCAGTCTGGCAGTAACATGGTGTGAAAGCTGCACTGGTTTTTGTGGTATGTCTGCCTCAATGCGGACAACCCCCCATCACAGTGGGGGGCAGGTTTGACTTGGGCGCTTCGGCACTGTGGCTGTGACTCTGCTCGACACTCTGTGGGGGTAACACAGGGAACCCTATAGTGCGGTAATGCAATATTCATGGCGGGGCGTGAGCGGAGCAGTTAAACACAGCAGAGTTTTGAGTAGACCTTCCAACCCTCTATCAGGGAGCAGCTGCTGCCTGGGCTTTGCTCTCCTCTCCAAAGCCGTCCCCTCGTGCTCCAGCATTGTCTCTTCCTTTCTCCCTGCCCTCCCCTGGTCCCCACTCTGCTGCCTCTCTCTCACTCAACCATTAATTTTTAATCACAACTTAAATGGCTGCCTTGGCTGCGGCTGTGGGGGCAGCGAGTCAAGGGCTCTTGCCTCTGGTTACAAAGTAGGAAATAAATTTGAAGAGATCAAGCTAAACATAGAAGGAGGGAGAGGGCTGACGAGGGAGAAACGCACAGGCAGGAAAAATATCAACTTGCTGCCGCCATTACAGCTTAATTAGAATTTCAAGGCTTTCATCTTAGGCTCTCCATCGCGACTGCTAGAGGAAATTGAGATCAAATTAAGATAAAGAATTGGATTTTTCAAGGGTTTTTTAGGAGGCCCATGAGAAAGCAAGAAAGAGAGAAATGAGTGGAATTAGATTGTGTACATAGTCTGACAGAAGAGCTTGAAACAGTTTATCAATTACAGGAAATTAAACGGGAACCATTAGAGAGTTTTTTGGCACAGAATGTCAAAAAATTCACAAGCTACTTAATACATGAGGAGGATTTAGTGCTTTTCTTTATCCCATTATTCAAGTTAGTGGATCTGTGCAATTCTTATTTTTATCTTATGTTTCATAGAGATCTGTTCTACATTTTGCAGTCATGTTAATTAAGGTAATCAATTATGTGTCCATGAAAGGGATGGGTATTGACAAGATTTTATTGATACCAATGTCCTTATCAATTCTACTTATTGATCAAATCCCCCTGTGAATTTTCTGTGTACAAAAAGTAGGCTATACTATGTTAACAACATCTTGAGTTTTTACGTAAATAAATATGAAATTGGTCAATGGATTTAGATATCTCTGGATGTGAATAATTAATAAGAAGTAAAATTGCACGTTAGGTGTTTTTTTTTGTTGTATTTTATTGATGGAAATCGGCTTTGTAGCAATAATAAGTATGATTTGGAACATTAAGCTTGCCGTAGTTGTGCTGGAGTCAGCCGTGAGTCTGTTTGGAAAATATTTAAAGGTTAGTTATAGGCATTTTGAGTTTAAGTATTGTTCACAAAAAAGTAAATGTGATATGTTTCTGAGATGAAAGTTTAAATTCTGTTTTAAAACCGAAGTTTTATTGATGTATGCTAACAGCTAGCATATCAATGCAATTTCCCATATATGTTAGCATCAAGCTAGAGCTGTGTTTTCTATAATGTTTTTGTTACATTAGGAGATGCGGTATGTTGAATGTGTTGAATATGAATCTCTTGTGAGACAGTAATGTACATTTGTCTGAATGTTCAGTTTTTCAGCTTCTTATGTAAATTTTCAAGCAGAAAATCCTGAATCAGAGTTTTCATGGGAAAGTGTCATTTAAACTGTCAAGCTGAGCTAGATAGGACAGAATAGTCAACATAATGTCTGTCTGCTCTGGCGTAATGTAAAGAATCGATAAAGGGATTGTTAAGGCTAATGATGTCGATGGATTGAACTATTTCTTATCAATTCTCAACAGGAACCTGTTCTCGATACCTCTTTGAAACAAGCAACAAATAATCTGGAATTTCATCTAAAGCAGGAAAGAAATTCAGTCCATGGCTCTTTCGGCTTTTGTGACTTTCAAGAGACCTTTCAGGAAACCATTCATACAGAAAACCGTCCAGGCAAACAGCAGACATAGAGCTTAAAACATCCATTATTCTGCTAAAAAGCCAGCCAACAGTAGGAGTATATAAAGGTTGAACCTCTTATTCATGAAGGACACGGCTGTGTGGATGTTGTCAGTGAGGTGGCAGCACTCAGGTTTTCCCCTGCATTATTTATTTTCCGTATTGGGGTGGTCTGACCTGCTCTTGTAATGAGAACTAGAGTCACGGTCTGTTTGGAGTCCCGGGGCAACGCCGTGCAACCGTGTCCCAGGATCACTGCTCAGCCACACAGGCCTCCACACAGCCACTGTTTGCTCAGACTTCACTTGGACTGTAAAAGTCAAGTCTTGTTGACACATCTGTGCCGTCTCTCCCCGAGGCTAATGGCTTCTACATCTGTCTGCTTCTCTTCGCAGGGAGAGGAAAACTACGAGAATCAAATGCTCTTTTGAAAACAGGCAAAACGCTGACAGCTGACGGAAAGCTGACAGCCTCCTCTGAGGGAAATTACCTCTGTTGATGTTTCTCACCAGGAAAGTGAGGAGGTTAGGATGTGTTTTGAAAGAAATGATGATGGCCTTAAGGTAGCAGTGTGTCATGTTTAAACTAACAGAGCTGTGTTTTCACAGGTCACTCTTTATGACTGAGTCATGTCATGTTTTCTCTGAAGTATCGTAAAGTAAACATAATTCAAAACACAAATAATTCGTACCACTAAACAGCTCTGGATATGAAACTAGGGACGATTAAACATTGTTACCCTTGCTAGTCTGGACCAGATGTTTTTCAGCTATAATAATTTACTACACAGATGTAAACAAGCACAGATCACCAACACTCAAAATCACAAATCACAAAGATTGGCAATAATGTAGAATCACAATTTAAATCCAATCAGCACAACCCAAAATACTAAAAGACTCAAATGGGGAAAAAACATATAGTCCCAGCCCTGTTTACTCTTACTGTAAAAATAGTTTTTTTCTAAATTGGTGTGTATGTGGTTTCCGGTGCTTCAGGAGTCAGCCTCAAGTGGCCACTTAGTGAACTACAGTTCTTCAATTTTTCTGTTTAAACAACAGGGAAAGTCGTCACTTAGGAACAACATTTATGGACTGTTATAAATTATTTTAAGCACATTGAATCGATAAATAACTTTTTTTATGCTCTATATTAACTCAAAAGGTTGGGAAATGTTTCTCAAGATGTTTAATAGCATTACATAACCTTTTCATGGTTTTGTGTCACCTTGTGATATTTTTTTTCCTAAACAAGTTATCAGAATCAAATATAAAATAAGCATAAATTCATTATAAAACCATAAAATAATTCAATATAATGCCTTAGACTTTGTCTTTACACAGTTTTGATAGTAAATCTGTTTAGTAAATGAAATCAATACTGGATGAACAATAACACGTCATCCATCCATAGTTACACGGTGGGAATTGTGATACGCTTGTTTGATGCACATGGAAATATCAGTCTATACCATCACACTAATGGAGATAACATAGCATTTATTATACTGAGTAGAAGGATTATACATTTGTATTGATTATGATGCTAATAACAAGCTTCCATATTCATGTGAGTCTTCATCTGTTCCACTGTTGTTACTTTTTGATCATTTGGTGGATATGAAGTTGCAGTTTGACCTTACATGATGTACAAATATGTTTTTCTTATTTCTTAAAAATGCACAAATGTTACCCTATTTATGTGTTTTGCACTTTGCAGTCCAGAGAGCTGACTTTTCTTACTATTTAAACCATGATGTTCAAACGTGCTCTGCAGTAGGGAAAACATCCAGCCTCACTTCTGAACCACCTTAAGTGACTCATTGACCGTATCTAGTTGAACATGTTCGCCTCGCTCAGACACTTGAACTGTGTAAATAATCCACCAATGGAGCTTCAATTCCTAACACAACAAATTAACAAAATCAGAGCGGCAGGCCGTCTGCATCCATGCTAACTATTACACCTTTCCCAATCAGTCAAACACACACACACACATACACACACATACACACTCTCTCACTGAGTAATCTCTCACCAATCAAGGACATCGATCACGCTGCAAAGCACATCAGTCTGCACCCCTCCTCCCTGCACTGACCCAGATTGATTACTGAGACAGGCTCAGGAAAGAGACAAAGACGAGGGGGAGAAAAGACGGACGGAAAAAAGGAAAAACAAAAGAATCTGTTGGACTGAAAACAGGAAAACCGAGGGCACGGACATACTGATCCAGTCAAACAGAGACAGAACCAGATGTGTCTTTGTATCACACATTTCTATTTAAATGTCTTCAAGAGCTACAAAGAGAAAAAAATACAAATTTGGAGGCTCAAAGGAAACCACAAATATGAGCCTCACTGTCTTTTATAGCAGCGAGACCACTGTGTTAAAGTAAAGCCAGCATGACCAGTGTGTGCACCTTGTGTTCTCCCATTCATGTAAATAAAGAACGTGTGACCACAGAAATAAGCAGACATGAGCCAAAAGTTCAAACTGAAGAGGAATGATTAACCGTCTTTTCATAACCCTGCGGTAAAAATCAAAACAAACTCAAATGTTGTTTTTTCTCGAAGGAAAAAAAAGCAAACATCACTTTCAGTGTGGACATAATTTGGTTCCAAAGTCAATGTTTTGAAATCTGCTCTGCTGAGTGAATAAAAAAGGCATTACTCTCCATTCTGCACGTCCATCCACGATATATTCCTGAATCAATTTTATCCTCAGGGGTATCAGCCCCTCAGGCATCGTCAGGTTGTGCAACAATACAGAAACATCCAAACCTGAACAGGGAGGAACATTTCACTCACATCTGACGTGAATTTATCTGCCTACTTGACACACGGATGGATAATTACCGTCTTAATAACAGCGACCAAAAGGAATCTGCTGCTCAGTGAAGGGAACCTGCCATGCATGTGCTGAACGTGGCACAAACAAAGACCGCACACGTCAGATGCTGATTGCTTTGAGTTGTGTAATGGTGACTGATAAAGGCAACAATGCTTGGTTAAGATAAGGAAGGACAAATCTATTGCTACAACAGAGGGCAATTTCTTTACACAGGCTTTTCAGCCTTTTACTGAGATGGAGAACCAAGAGGTTTCATTACAGAGGGCGGCCGATAAAACCTCTGAGCTCAAGAGCAATCAAATACTACAAAGCTCTCAGGGACAGCGCGTCTTACTACTCCACTGGAGATGTTATTCCATTTAAATAATTCAGAGACTACACTGCATGGATCTAGATCAAAATGCAAAATATGTCAGGATGTTTTGATCTATTCAAGACAGTGTAGAAACACAGGTTCATGTTGTGGATGACAAGGCCTCTCAAACCAACCTAAGTAGTTGAGGAAAGTTTCTCTGGGCTTTTAATAGCATCGCACAGCAGTTAGGGTTTTGTCAAAAATGTATTATTGGTATCAAATTTAAAATGGGCATATATTTGCTTGTTGCTAGGCACTGCCCTAGTGGCTGTCTATTGCCCCCTTTTTTCATTTGCTGTCTTTGCCGTCAGAGTCTTAAATTACCTTTAATGTCTTATTTGTTGGCCATTGATACCAAACTGGTTATCCTTGCAGTGGTGCTTTTATCCCACATGTAGCCATAGTCACATTATTTCCACATGAGATCAGCTTTTAGCAGCTTTTAGCATGTTGATGCTAACCAGTGCTAGGCCCGATGTTCCCTGGAAGCTTCAAAAAAGGAGGCAAGGTCAAAGTGCTGATAATGCGGCGTGAGCTAAGAGACAATGCCGACCCGTCAGATCATTTATTAGCTACATTGGCTAATGTTAGATTGTTTGACAATTTTTTAATTCTTTTTGCTGCACTGATAACTTCAGCAACAATGGCGCATTGTGAGAGGCCTTGCCAATGCTGCTTAACCATCCCAAAACATTTAAAGAGAGAAAGCTTTTTTGCATTTGCCATCAGCCATCAACTTTTGATCCGCTGATGAACAGACTGTTTAACTAGACAGGTGTTTTCTATGAATTATTGTTTTTGATAAATTTATTCTTTTTTTGTCTTATTCCCATTCTTCTTTTTGGATTTTGAAACCCTACTTAGAACATTTTTAAGATCCAAAAGTGCAAAATGTAAATAAGAATTTTTCAAATGGTCTTAAGATTTAGATCAGGTTTGTATATAATAGAAGAAACTCTAATCCAACTGCCAGTTGAATACACAAGATACCAAGCATTCAACTACTTTGTATTTTCTTTTATGAAGGGAAGATAAATCCAAATGATCCCAATGTGCATCTTTATGAAACTCCCTCTTTGTAGTGAGAATAAAAATGAATTAACTGGGTCATGAAAAAAACAGATCGCATTTCCTTCCTGCTGATTGTTTGGTTTGAATGTACAAATGTCAAAACAACAAACAAAAATACTTTGTGTTACAGAACATAATTTAGTTGCCAGCGCTGTAATTCAGCATGCATGTGTTGTTACTGGATCTGTAAGAACAAGCACATCCAGTAGGCAAAGTTTATTGCTTGGGGCTCCTCTCGCTCCCCTGCCTGTGTGCTCCGGTCTCTGCACAACAGCTCAGCTCTCTCCTCTCTCGTCTCTTCTCCTCTCCCCATTAACCGGCTGACAGATCAGTAATAAACACAGCCTGTCACCTTCAAGGCCTGCCTCTCATTTACTAGAGAACACATGAAACCCTGCTCGCTCCTTCCCTCTCTATCTATCTCACTCTCTCTCTCACTCTTCCCTTCATCCGCCGGGCTCATTGGAGCTGAAACCTGATTTTTGGCCACGGCCGCCTTCGAGGCAGCAAATTCTCCTCTGCACCCAGATAGTCCTGAAAAGGCATGAATATTAAATGGAAAATCCATGAATAAATAACCAAAAAAAAAAGGACTTCCGTGGCTCTAACCTCTTTCTGTCTCCCAGCAGTAGATGACAGGGGGAGACCGCAGGGGAGCAATGGAGGAGAAGACGAAAAAAACGTGACCACCTCGGGAGAGAAGGTGGACATTTGTTGGGTAATTGGCTTTCTCTATTTGCGATCCCGCAGGGCTGCGATTTCACACGTAAAACAAAGAGGTAATCACAAGGTAACAATGTGGTGATGGTTAGTGTAGCAAAACTCCGCCGCAATATCTTCACAGGGAATATGATGTTTTATTTCCATATGTGGGGCAAAGCTAAAGGATAAAAAGCATACATATTGCAACAGCTTGATAATGTATGCGTGGAAAATGCAAATGACACTGAAAAGAGCGCTGCAAGTGCAACGTGTACAAGAGTACGATGTTGAATGCATAACAAATAAAGAGATTCATTTATATGTGATACTCACTGCTCCCCTGGCACGGGGTTGTTTCACAGAACCAAATAAATATAGATTATTCAGCTCAAAGCAGGTCCCATAAGGGCGCTAAATATGTGCTGTTTGATTTGAGTGTATATTTCAAGACACAACATAAGTGAAGGAAACAGAAGGTGTTTATGTTTGTGAGTGGATAAGTGTGGAGGATTCTGTAACCTCATCTTTAACTTGCGTCTCTCAGCACCTGAAAATGACCAAAGAAAACCTTTCAGCAACTTCAACTTGAGGCGTTCAACAAAGCTAAAAAATATCACAGCAACCAGTTAGAGGATGTGACTTCCTGCAGGCAAATGATGTACTTGTAGTCTCACTGTGTCACGCCTCGACGCTGTTACACCTCAGATGTCACCTCAACTGAACTGTAAAGTTTGTCTGCAGTCACAAAGAGAAGCTCTGTTCTATTGAGAAACGTATTACAGTCACACAGACATTCGAGCACTGAGGGTAAGACCTGCTGGCATGAGCCTCACTGCACAGGAGATCAAAATAGTTTGGCTTTTTTTAATAGTTTAGGGTCTGGTCACACTGGCTGTTCAAACAGTGCTGTACTGAAGCTTGAGGTTTCAGGTTACATATTGAATATCAGTTTAATATCAGCAGAATTAAAAAAAAAAATGGATCACATCGGCCTGGGATCCAACATGCAGAGCCTATGTGATTGCATCCTTAGGTGCTGACAAAATAGCAAGGTGTAGGAGTGATGTCAGAAAAAAAGAGAGTCCAAAACTTGTAATGCACAAGTTTCCCGTGTTGGAACATAACTGAGGAAGTTTAATGTATTTATCCTCTTAAGACCTGGCGTCCACATATGTTGACAAAACATTTCTGTCTCTCAGACCCATGAAACTTTTTTCAAAAACTTGAATCTCTTAGCCACATGTAGGGACACTTCCCACGTCATCTCTTGGTGATATAACTCTTCACCCATTTCAGAGAGAAAAAAAGTGTAGTTATGGACAATAACGCTTGTAACTAAAAACTAGTAGGTAACTAATAACACTTAAAAAATAACTTCCTGTACAAAGACTAAATTTATTTTTTATACTTGTTAGGTCATACTGATCAGAAATAGCAAAGAGAAATAAAAAACACACACTAGAAATATGCTCGGATCTTCTGAGGTTAAGCTTTAATAATTCTTCGAAGGCTTATCCAAGCTCTGAAGACCCACAAAGAGAGGTGAACGTCTTGTGCTGGTATCATATTGGATCAATATATGGCTCGCAGTCAGACTACTCACATGAACCAGACTTAAGCATGATTGCCGAGAAACGAAGAAAACATCATTGTGCATCGTCTCTATTCACAAGACGCGGTTCATTCAGAGTCAGTCATTCAGTCAGTACAATAGAGGACACAGAGAACATGACTTTTGTTACTTTTTGGGCTTCTGTCAAGTCCAACACAGGTCTCTCACACCTTTGCCATTGATTAAAATGATTTTTCAAGAGCAGTAGTAGCGGTGATTATACATCATAGGTCATGCTTTATGTACATGCTGCGCCCATGTGCTCGTGCATGAAGTATACCTCATCAAAGTGTGCTGAAGCAGAGAAGTGGATAGTATATATAGAATAGAAATTGGAGCTAATAATTCTCCTAGAGTTCAATTCAGGCTTGTACAAACTGCTCATGCTTAACGTCACTTTTTCACTGTATTTCTGTTTTGAAACAACCATCTATTTCTAAGGGTTGACTAAACTGAGTTTGGTAATACTGGCAACTTTGGCTCCATCACCCACTGTCATAAGGACACGACTCTCGCCAAGGCAAGCATTCGGAGGGCAGATCTTCTTTTTAACAGTACTTTTCATTGTTTAAGACAACTTTTCCTTGCATGCAAGGTGATGAGATAATTCCTTTAACCAAAAGCTGGACTTGTATTTCCTTGCAGCTTCTAGTTACAGTGTTATGTCCTGCAAGTGATCATCTGCCAACCTTAGCAGAGCGAACATAACCTCACTGTTATTTTGCAGAATGACATTTGTGAAAATCAACTTCATTTTCTAAGTGTCTGAAACTGCAGGATTGTAATAATTGAGGGTTTGAAAGAAGCTAAAAAAAATAGTGAAGACTTAATTTCACCCATCTTTGACAAGACATCATACATCAAATAGTTTTTAAAATGGGATCCAAGGAGAAAGTAACAGACATCAGAGTTTTCACTGTGAAATTAAGTGGTAGAACTCCTTAAGTGTTTGATTTGAGCAGCTTTTAAAATGTGGCAGAACAAAGCTCCACATCAGTGCAGATCATCTGAAGAAATGTGTGAAAATGACATCGAGCTCCAGGCTTCAGGCAGGAGAACTACTCTGTCGACCTTGTGCTCCTTTGAAATGACTCCAGTCTCTTGTGGTTCAGAGATTATTATAAGTCAATGGCTTACACTACCAGAGATAAAAAAAGATCTCATCATGACCTGCTGCTGAAGCTGCATTTTTCATCTTAGCAATTATATCCATGACTTCCTTCTCTGTAGCTAGATCAAACCTTCAGAAAAAAGAGCTCTTTTGTGTTTGCTGGAGAGCCATCAGACTGACTCATCTTTATAGAAAAAGATAAGCGGATACTCACAAAGCTCTAGCTGAATTCATATGTAATATCACAAGAGGTATGTGCTCAGCAGCAGCAGGCAGAGAGACACGCAGGGAGTGACCTTTTCTTTTCTTTGAAAGCTGTTAAAGGACCTTCTGCTGTGCTTCTATTATGGGATACAATCATTTCTTTTCTTCCAGCACCTTGTGTGGGAAATACTGCGAGTGATTCAGAGGACTAATTTACGTTTAGCTCGAGTGTGAACACAGCGTTTGTTGGACCCTAGAGAAAGAACAATTCCATAAACAGGAAGGTTTTTCTGTTTGAAGCCGTTTCACCAGCTATTATTTCAAAACCTGTCCAATTACCCCAAGTGGATTAAAAGCCACTGGGTGCCTTCATCTCGTCACGTTTTAAATAGTATAAGCTGGATCAGAGCGATGCTTTTCTTTGACTAGTTTAGTGTGCCTGTCAGTTGACTGAAGGAGTGCTTGTACAAATTATTTTCTCTTGCTGGTTAAGCACTCTTTAAACAAGGCTCGAACCAATTGAACTCACTCATGCAACATCACGGTGTGTGTGTGCACTTTTCACGCTTCAGAGGAACAGGACTTTAATTTGTTGGAGGCACTGCAGGAGAAAGGTCAAATAACATTCTCAGGTGACCTAACGCTTTGTTCTGTGCCACCTTCAGGTGCTCTCAGAGTTTCAGGGCTATACTTTCAAACACAAACTTTAATGATACATACATTTATTTTATGTGAATGATACTTTTGCTTTCTGCACTCAAACGCTAGTCTATCAGTAAAATGAAGACCCAAGTTATGTTTGCTCTGCTTGGTGTGGTTGGAGTTGGTAGATGAGCACTGGTAGGACATAAACAGGATTCATTAATGTTACACTTCAGTTGTAAGGATGTGTCGTGTCATAGGATTATGAAGTTTTCCACCTCAAAGACAAACTTTTCCTCGTCCTTGCCGCCAGATTACCTCTGCCTCTCTCTCTCTCACCCCAACACAGTCGAGACAGATGGCTGTCTAACATGAGTCTGGTTCTGTCCAAGGTTTCTGCCCGTTAAAGGGAAGTTTTTCCTTGCCAGTGTAACTTGCTAAAAGCTGCTGCAAAGTGCTACACTCATGTTGGGTCAAGATGAGATAAGATTCCTTATCCTGTCTTGATGTTGGGTCTCTGTTAATAAAATAAAATAATAAAATAATTTAACATAATTTAATGTAAAGTGTCTTGAGATAACATTTCTTATGATTTAGCGCAATATCAATAAAGATTGATTGATTGATTGATGACTTCTGAGCGTGTGCCATCGGTCATGACGTAGTTTTGTTAAACAAGGATGAGATTTACCACTGGGAGCTGCGAGATGGTGCTTTATTTGGAAATGAACTGTTACTGTGTTAGGTTTTTTCGCATTAGTTTTCCTGTTTGGTACAATCTGCTTCAGAGAGATAGACAAGTTTGTGCAGCGTAGTCCAGCAAAAATAGACAGACAGCGAAACAACCATGTTAGAGGTCAATTTGTTACAATGTTCTGAAATGTGACAATGATCCCAAATGTAATAAAAAAATATGTAATTAAACCCAAACTTTAATAACTGGCTGATAATGTAACAAAAGTGTGGAGCCCAAAATGTAATAACTTGTTATGTTTTGGGTCAGTTGTTACATATTGGGCGCTAAAAAGCTGAAAGCAGCTGTTGTTGGGACCATAGATGGACTGCAGTGTGCGCTGTGTGGATGCAATGATTGACTAGAGTGGGTGCTAAGTACGGCGTAGTGTGATCGTCTGCTCACCTTCTCACTAAACTATGCTACAAACTGAGTTTCAAACAGTTCATTTTGGCTTTGAACAGCTGACATGGCTGTAGCTTCGAACTCTCAAGTGAAAACCTTACGTTCCTTTTTTCGAGAGATGTCCAACTCGCTCATTACCGATGCACTTCCGTGACAAGCAAGGTCAGGTTAAGGAAGGTTCAAAAAGTTTGCAGAAGGAACTTTTCTTTGTAGTGGTGAAGGTGAAATGCCCTCAAACACTTGAGATTTTAGGACGCGATGGCGTTGCACGACATGTTTTGTTTACCTGTCACTTTCAAGTTGCTGCTTCGCATGCTCAACACTCAGCAGAGAAAGCAAGGACGAAAGACTTCACAGCAACTCAGCTCCAGGAAACGTTGTGTCTCCTCAGTGGAAAAACATGCACAATGACGGTACCAGCATTTCATCAACAACTAAATAAGTCTGCGATATTTAGGTGTCATGAACTGGCACCAATGGATGCAATTTTAGAAAAGACTTGTGTTGTCAGTAACTGAAAAAATCTGAAAAACAGTCATATTTGAAGAGAAATGAGGTTCAAGCAGCAGTCAGGAGTCAATGCGAGGTGTCCTTTTCTTTCAGATCAAAGATGACCAACTACTCCAATTGGAGCTTGATGAGGATAAACAGACGGCTTTAAAAAGTGTTTGCATCATTTGGAGAAGCTAAGAGTTAGACAGAATTAAATCATTCGTGACTTTAACCTTGAATCGAGCCTGAAGATGAAACTATTTATTCGAAATACGAACCTCTAGAGGGTGAAGGGCAGGTTAAGTGTGGAGTTACATTAGAGCTGACATACAAGATATGAAGAAAATGTCTTTGCTGCAGTGGTATTCGATTTGTTTTTTTCACTTTTATAACTGTGTGCGGAGGATTCTAAAAACATATGGCAGAGAAAAATGACTGCGAGGGAGAAAAGAAGGAAATGCAGCCTCATGTCAAGGAGCCAAACAGCT
Organism: Thalassoma bifasciatum; assembly: GCA_008086565.1. Taxonomy (NCBI): domain Eukaryota; kingdom Metazoa; phylum Chordata; class Actinopteri; order Labriformes; family Labridae; genus Thalassoma; species Thalassoma bifasciatum. The sequence continues at coordinate 85,924 of RPOG01001815.1, forward strand.
TTCAACACCCAGACTGACCTTCAGCGTACACAGAAGCTCCCACACACACTGATGCAACTGTTCGCAGGATGTGACCATAAACCATAATGGACCTCCCTTATTACGGGGAGTGAGCCTCGGCCACGCGCCATTTTAAATGTCACCGACTCCTCCACGGGGAACGAACGATCAACCTGAGTTTGAATCCACAAAAGCTGAGCGTGTTATCTACAAAGCAGCTGTACAACGGGCTGGTGAGGAAGTTAGCATCATGTACCCTGAAAATACATCCAATTCTGTTCTGTTCAATAGACGAGCTTCACCCACACAAAGCTGAACAAGTCATTCTTGGATCATTCCTGGAAATGCAGGCAGATGATATTTATTTGCTCAGGCTGTGTGAGGACACCGACAGGCTGGGGGCCACAACGAGCCCCTCGGGGTGGTTTTGCTCTCTTTCCTTCACTTGTATTTTAACTTAGCTCAAACTTTTGGCAAGCACAAGATGGTTACGAGCTCCCCCAACTCTGGGCATTTTGGTCTCAGGGGGGCAAAACTCTTCATGATGTAAACCCAGAAATTAAGATGTAACTGTTGCAGTTAATGTCGTATAAGTGTGAAATTCAGCCTAGCCTACCCTGTGATGAAGGGAAAAGCAGCAACGTAACATCATAATGCTTGCTGCCTCTAAATCAGGGATGTCCAAAGTCAGGCCCGGGGACCAACTGTGGCCCGCTGTCTGTCTTCATGCTGCCTCCAGCTTTCAACTTACTATGTATTCATTTTGTTTGAAAAAAACCTTAATATCTCTGACAACATCTCACAAAGGTTTGGACAGTGCATAGGCTACTTTAGAAAGCTAAAGCTCGGTGCGAAAATGCAGAAACTCTCAGAGCTGACATGTTTAATTGCATGTGGAATGATGCAAAAATGTGTTTTGGGTGTTCGAAAAACTGTTAAAAGTCTATTTCATTCTTCACAAGTAAGTGTAAAATGGAATGAAAGTTGTCTTCAAAAAGCAGAGGTGAAGATTTCAACATGAAAGGGTTATATGTTGTTCTTCATTACCGCTGTTGCACAGGAAGTGACCATTCCTTCGACCAATCAATGCGCTGCAGCTACACCTTCTGGGGTGGTATCTGTACAACAACAAAAAGTGGGACTGTATTTGGGGACCTGTCCCGGTTGTATTTCAAGAAACACCACAAAACTTGTGCCGTATTAAGACGAACCAAACAGAACCCCTTGTTGGAAATGGAGCTTTAACATCTGACGCTCAAAAGCATCTCGGGGGGCCTATACTCCGAGAAGACCCTTTGGGAATGGATTGAGATTGGTTGCAGGAGTTTTCCAGGAGAGTCTCTTCCCTTAGCACACAGGCGTCTCGACATCAGAGAGAGTCTCAGGAGAGAAAAGTCACCAGGAACATCAGTGAAGCTATTGAAAAGCGATGAAGAGGGGTGATCCTTGGTGTAACTGTCGCTCATGTGAAGCTGTCTGATGATCTCCATCCCCAAAACACACTTTGACTTTAGGTCCTTCACTGATGATGTGTCCAAGCTGCACCATGTGGATGCTCAAAAATAAAAAGTTCAGATAAATACTAAATCATATCCCTGTGTGCCATCAGATTCTTGCCAGTCCTGTGCTCCATACTGCTCTTTGAGTAGAGCTAAGTCCCTTCTAGTTTTGCCAAAATACACAATGTACTAGACTGCAGCAGTATCCAGCCTTCAGCTCTTTTGTTCTCCTTGCCAGGAAAATGAATAAAACAATTCCCATTCATATTACAACACAATGTAAGAATAAATAAGCTCAAAATGCAGAATAGGCAAAGTGAAGCAAGCACAGCCTCAAAGCAATTACTTCCACCCCCTGATAACAAACCAGCCGATAAAATATAATCTTTCAGTGTTTGATGTCAGTGTGATTGTAGCATTATCAAGGGGGTAATATCAGTTTTTGTGTCAGAATTTTAACCGTATGTTCATTTTCAAACGGACCTGAGGAAAGAGGTTGTTGCCAGGTAACAGCTAATGGGATGTACGTTGTGTAAATAAATAATAAAGAGTAAAAACTGGGACTGGTATTCATGATTTTTTGGCAGGTGGTGACAAAAACTGGCACTTCTTCTCAACACTGATGTAAAATAAGTGTATAATAAAACCCGCTGCACTGTAAAATCAGAGCTTGACAAAACGAGTTCACAACGCGAGTTTAAATATTCATCAAGTCTCCCACTCACTTTTCCACAACATGATTATAGAATTAGCTTAATGAAAAATCAATCCCAGCAACCACACAGAGCAATATTACCAAAGATATGAACCACGTTAATGTTTCACCCACTAATTAAGCAGCATTTCTTCATGTTATGTAATAAAACAGAGCAAAGAAACAGAAAATCAGGCGACTCCATTTCACTTTGCTCATTCTGATCAGACATCAGATGGTCGGCGATGTCAGTGACAAGCGGATCTTGTCAATGTAAGCTGCTGCGAGTGCAAAAAAAATACTTGTGCTAAGCCCCCCTGAGTAAGACGAGTGCCAATGCCTTGACCCGTGTGATGCTGTGGGAATTGAGGTGGAAGAGGAGCAGAGAGAGCGACAGAGTGAGATAGTGCAAAGCCAGCTGGTGACAAAATAAGAATAAGACAAGCTGGACTGTGGAGGTCCAGTGGGTCGGGACATCCGATACAAGTAACAGGATAAGATGTACAACAGGGAGCAGGGTGAGAGCACGGCAGCACATTCAGATGATATGCAGGGGGGCAAAAGCTCAACATAGCCTTTAATTTATGTTTTATAGGCTAAAACTACTATGCTACATAAACAAACTTTGTTACAGAGCTATAAACATAACACCTACCAATATCCAACATTCAAAATCCACGATATTTTCTACACTGTCTAATCTGTCAAAACACAAGCAATACATTCCCGTATCAGGTGTTTGGCGATCTGTCTGACACATCTAGTAAGACTGTCAGTCCAACGCGCAGCTGTCACTGGAGGTGCGTTTAAGAGCCATCGTAAATGTGCAATACAGCCATTTCATTGCATCCATAGAATTTTTATTTGAAACTACAGATAAGAAATGGAGCCACAGTGTCTACAGAAAGAGTGTTTTCTTTGTACATGACTTGAAGTAAGGATTGTTCTACAGGAAAATGTAGGAAAATGTACAATGTATATTTTTTTTGATGTTTGAGATACCCTAGACCAGTGTTTCCCAACCTGTGGTCAATGGCCCCCTGGTGGGCTGCGGAGGTATTGCAAGTGGGCCACCAAATAATTTCCAAAATCGTCTGAAATTTAATAACGGGTAATTGTATTAAGATACAAATATACAGAATAATATTTAAAATGTTAAAACTTAAAGGATATTAAACATGTTCAAACATTTGTATAGGAGAAAAGTCCTTCAAGAAGGCATGTTAAAGCCCAACATGTAACATGACCCCAAATTTCAAAGGTCTGAAGTGTAATTAAAAATGCAATGAAACACGAAATGTAATAAAACAAATGTATAATCTAAAAATTTAATCACTATCCCATATTTTAACCAGTTGTTACAGAATCAGTACTTCCAGGGTCAGATGTGGGAATTTTTTTTTTTTGAGACTTAAAAGTGGGCCCTGAATTGGAAAAGGTTGGGAACCACTGCCTGAGACGATGATCTTGATTATCTTTGGTTGTTTTGGGGGCACTGGCCATGGTGTATCAGGCGAAGATGCAAAACATAAATCCGCTCAAGGAACGCATCACCAACGCTACAAGTATAACTTCAACTGTGCTAATGCAAGTTTATTAAGAGTGGAAAACACGTATTAATATGAGTCTTCGAAACAATGGTAATCATATGAGTCACATTATATAAATGAAGACGAATTTCTAACATAAAATGTTTGTTTTTTCCTGTTTGGAAACTTCTGGTCCACTGTGTACTATAACTACACTTTTATCTGTGTAATAAGAGAAGAGTCTAGGCTAAATCAATAAAATAGGACAGGGCTATTGAATTAAATATTTCAGACAGGGGACATAATCTGGGCGGGACGTTTTTAGCAGACAGTGAGCAGAGTTAACCATTTTAAAGAAAAACAAATAGATAAGATAACATTATAATCTTGCAGCACTGCCACGCACTTATTGCAGAGTTAAAATAAAATCAAATACTTTTCAGTTTATGCAGGATAAAATTATAGACTGTCCTCACAGATTTGTCATTTTAGGGTAGATAAAGACACGCTGTTTAGATACGGAACTGCTTATGTGAACTTTTCAGACATGCCACCTTAAAAACACAACACACTGGGATAGGTGCTAGGTTATGAAAAGTGTTGTGTTCATTGTTTGTGATAATGTTGGAATTTTTGCAAGAATTTGTCAGTGGTAGTAAAAGATGTTTTTCTTGCCGGACCCGAGTCTCAATCACTCCCCTGTTGCTCTGTGGCCGCAACTGGGGAGTAATAACCACAGTTTATGTCAGTTAGTTAGAGCTAACACTAACATTAAAGATCATAACATATTTCCTGGACTTCATAACTACCACACACATAAACATAAACCGCTTTGCTGGCTTAGTGGTAACGAACATGACACATCCAACAGGGCTGTGTCTTGGTGCTGTAGACAGTTCAGAACTGCAGACAGCTCACGTCTCTCTGTCAGTATTTTATTTTCACAAAAAACTCTATAAATGGTAGGGGTAGTGGGACTGAAAACAATCATTGTGTTCATATGCGAGGCAGTTATGAAGTCAGGGAAATATGCCACAGCCTTCAGTTAGTGTTGGCTCTAACAAGCAGACTAGTTAACTATAGTGACCAATTGAGACCCAGGTATTAGTCAGTCCGGAAGCGTTTCAGGGGAAAGTTAAATGAGGCTCTACGTATGCTACAGAACATGAAAACAGACTAATTTTGATGGTTGTGACATGACTCGAGAGGGTGTGCTTGAACGAAAGAAGCGTGTATGTACTTTAATTTTAAAGCAATCTGATTAAATCTGGATCTATGCTCAATCAGTCTATCTCGCGGGTGTAGACTATGCACTGAGTGTGCTACTTTGAACTGAAATTTAGTTTTAAAACTGAATCTGAATTTTGCTGGGATTGATTTTTACATGTTTGCATTTAAGGAATATGAAGAGTTGAATTTCCAAGTTGGTTCATTCCAATTTCAAGGCGAATAAACCGTTTCAAAACATTAAACCCAATTTCAAATCATGCTTTCTCAATTTTAAATTCAATATAACGACTCCAATTCAGTTTTCAGCCCATACAAAAATGCATATTTGAAACGGTTTCATTATGTTAGGACACTGTGGTTCTAACCTTTTGATTGGGAGTCAGTTTGAGCACGAAAAGAGCAGCAGTGACCAGGCAGCATCAGTAGAATATTTGCTGTTGTGGGTGTAAGAGGTGTTGGTCTATTTCAGTCGTTCTGGCTGACAATACAGAAAGTATATCATGTTACACATGTGGCAGCCACAGCTGACAAAGCTTGAAACATAGAGTTGTGCTGTACCAACACATTTCCCCTCCAGGCAATGACATAAGTGCTACCTTTTCAGAGACAAGTGTCCAATTGTAAGATGTTGATGTTATCATCCCATTTTTCCAATACAATTAAAGTTGAATCTTTTATCTGTTTCATTTCTGACAAAACTATTCTGTACAGCTTTTTGATCATTTCTCCAATTTATAGAAAACTAACACAATCTGAAAAAGACCCAGGCTGCAGGAGCTTCAAACATGATTGAATACAATACAAAGACAGCTTCAGATTTATGACACTGCAAGCTGCACTGGGTTTAAATAATGTAGGTGCAGCTTTCCCCACAGCAATCTTCACCCATAACATCAACTCTGAAACAACCTGTCAGTGTGTTTTCTTGAGTTCAGTCTTTACTTCAGGAAAACTTGAAAGCCATTGTAAAAGAAGTATAGACACAATGTGAGATAAAGTAAAACTGAACAATAAAAAATAACTGGAAAACATAGCGAGCTTGAAGTTCTTAGCCAGTGCAACTGTAAGATTTCTACAACCTCTAAACCATGAGACTTTTGTTTCTCAGACTTCTGTATCAAAAATCCATTCAACACGTTCATATACCTGCAGAAATCTCATTTTCCACTGCTCAGGTCTTTTATGAAGCCCCTAAGCCTTTTTAAATGCTCCTCATTTTCACCAAAATGGAGACGAGGTCATCAAATCTATTTTAGTAAAAAAAGAGGGAATGACAAAGAGTGCACAGCTCCTGCTTTATTTTACCTTGAGCCTCTCAAAAAAGTCTTCTCCATCGATCTGGAAAGATCTGAAAGAGGCACAGCTGCATAAACAATCCTCTCAAGTCTTTAGAGGGTTTTGAAATATTAACAAAAGAGCTTGCAGGTACATCATTTTGCAGCAGCAGCTATGGCAGCAGAGGGAAAATGTGTTTGAGTCCTATTATAAATCACACAATACTGCAACAGCATTGCACATCCAGGCCTGGCTTGTCCCCAAGGCAACCTGACAGCGCAATCCCGTCTTTACAGATGGCTCTTGTGGAGGATCTGTCTGTGAGTGTGTGTGTGTGTGCGTGTAATTTTGTTTTATTTATGAATATATAGTAATCAGAAACCAGAGCTGAGCATAATCACTCTTTTAGACGTCAGTTTATGTATGCATGTGTGCAGAGAGAGAGAGCTGATAAAAAAGAAATGAATAGGAAAAAAAAAGAAAAAAACCCAGGCTAATTTCATCCACTTCACTTCCCCGGACATGAAAGAAGCAGGACTTACAGATCTTGTGCTTCCCTTTCATGGGGAATTTCACCAGCAGCTCTTGGGGGTTGGTGCAGATGAAGACGAATGGGGAGGCAGACTCCTCACAGGTATCAGGAAGCTGCAGGATGGGGGAGGGGGAGGAGAGAGAGGAGCAGTTTAGCTTCATCTTACACACAACCAGTATGGCCATATTGTGCATAGAATATGTGAGCGCTCACGATGGCGGGTATAACGGTTATGAATCATTCAGTAAGTGTCTGTTTATACTCCTACATCATGCAACGTGTCCTCTCTGCCTGATGTAATACTTCACGTCTGAGAGCAACTGATAGTTATGAGTCTCTCTGGGTCTTCTGCGCTTTAATTGTACCGCTAATGATGCAACTGCTAATGATGGCAACCGCAGCACAAGAGAGCTGTAAGGGTGAGAAAATATATTACATCCAGCACTAAAATCTAAGTCATTAAGAGTTTTTCAAATGTTGTGAGATCACACTTCACTTTCTGTCAAACAGAGAGTGGTGAAGAAGATGTGATGACTTCATGAACAATAGATGAGGAGACTTTACTTGTTACAACACCTTAAAAGTCAGAAACTATCAGGGGAATGAAGCAATACATGAAAGTACTAATAATGATAAAGAAATAATGAAAGCTTTAAAAACAGACAGGTTTAAAAAGAGTAGCATGGGCCTTGAGCAGATGCTTGTTTTACTTCTTTGGAAGAATACAATTTTGAATGCAGTATCTGTCATTGTACAACTTGAAAGAATGCCCAGAAAACACTATAATTTTCAAAATTTACTATAAATCATTAAAAAATAGAAGAATTTTGCACTGAATAAATAAATAAACAACACGATAAGACGACACGCAGCTGTAACAAGCTGACAAGAGTGTGACTGTGTCTTTCTCGCCGTTCCACAAAGTTGCAAACGGTTGCAAACTGCAAAAAAATTTGCTGCTCGAGACGGAAAAACATCCTCTGATTTTAACCCAACAAATCTTTTCATTCAACTGGGGAGTGGTAATTGCAAAGGAAGTGTTTAAAAAATATAAAGCAGTAGTTGCTGCACTTTATGACCCACCTATTCTGAGTCGAAGGACCAATCATATTGCCCGCTAATTCTGTTTTTGGAACAGTGTCTCAAATTGCCTCCACTTTGCAGACAAAGCCAGCTGTCCTGTCATGTGATCTCAGCACAAATTCAGTCTGATTTATAACATCAGTGGCTTCAGTGTCACCCATCTGTTTCTCATGCATGGTTTTTAAGTCCATGGTCATGGGAAGCTGTATTGGAAATGGTGAACTCAAGAGGCGAGCCTTCTTAATCAGTACGCTTCCATGCAGCTTATGAAATCGGACTATGAGCTTAGTCAGACCAAGATCAGAGAAAACAGCTTGATTGATACACCTCAATAATGCGATTGCTCTCAGACTGTGGTTGGATTCAGCCGGACTTTATTCAGTGCAAGTAACTCTCAGCCAGAGGAGGAAGTGTGACCATGATAAATAGAGTGGCTGTGCTTAAACACAACAAACAAACACCATATCACATACAAACATTAAAACACAAAGAGCTACAGTTGCATCAATCTCAGGCTTCGTTATTACAACGTTGTTTACTCTTTGGCAGAAACGAAACCAGTTCAATACTCAGCTCCATTTATCTAAAAAGGAAACAGCACCATCTATCAAAGCGGTGTAAGATGCTCTCAGCCAAAATCCGAATCTCTTTTCTACATGTTTATGAAGACAAAACTGGATCCCCTGCTGACTTTAAAATGAGCTATGACTTTAGTTTGACTGCTGCGCACATGTAAATGTGCTAAATGAGCTATTCAGAGTGAAATCTTTTTGTATCAGGTTGTAAACATGTTTAATTTTGCTGTTTGGCTTTATTGAATTGTTGTACATGTAGTTTCTGTTACTTCCAGGGCCAGCCTCAAGTGGACACTTGAGGAACTGCAGTTTTATACACATTTGAAAGGTGTTCATTTTTGGCATCCAGAAGTTGCCACTTGGTTTTACAGCGGGCGTGGACTTCGTGGTTTCAGTTTATATTCTTAGATTTCCAGTGGATTGCCGCATAAATCACAGGTTTGAAAACACAAAAATGTCAAAATATTGTCCATCTTATTACATCAGCCATCAGTCTCAGGTTATCTGTTATGGGTATAATCTCATAAGATGAATACTTGATTTATTTCCCCCTTATTTGGTTGGTATGATAGAAAATAACTCGAAAGTACTCCTCAGCATTTTAGTGTTTCATAGTAGGTTTTTTAATTCTTAAACAGCGTAGTGCTTATCATCAAGTATATAGCTATGCAAACAGTGTAAATATAATCAATGAATACTATGATAGCTTGAGTGTGAATAACAGTAAGCAGAAGGAAATTTAATAGTTTAAATCTGCTTATAATTACAAAGTGAATGCATAGTATTTTGACTGTACAGTAATTACACAAAGAATCACACTTACAACAGCAGTCTTCAGTCTATAGGGTATAATGCATATGCTGTGCAATACACTGTAAATTTTTCACAGTAATGTGAACATTCAACGCACCACTATTCATCATGCCTCTAAATCCACACAAGCATATTATATGAAACCACAACCCTAACATACTAATGCCACCCACATACATAACACGTCAGAGCACATTCCTCTGAAGGTGAGGCTGTTTTACAACTCATAATTGACAGCAGCCGACAGCACACGGAGGTCTAAAGACAAGAGAAAACCTCTCTCTGCCTGTGTTATTGATTGGTCTCTCAGGTGAGAGTGGGGAATTGACTGACACGGTGACAAAGGAGTCATCTTTCCCATCACTGGCAGCCAACGGCTCTCAGCTCATCCAATTTCCTCCGGCACTATCAGATAGTGCCCATGATTGCATCTAGCCAGCCAGGAAGCGGCTCTTTTCATGACAGCATGCTTTTTTCCAGCACCCCACCCCCCGTCTCTCTTATTCACAGCCTCTCTATCTCTCTCAAAGGAGCACTGAAGGTTGTGACAAATTTGGGGCTTTTAAGGGAAATCAACAGAGTCGGGAACCCATCTGTGTACGGGGCCTGACAAACTGGGGGGAGATGATAGAGATGTTTATTTCAGATTACAGTCCATGTCGGCTGGAGCGTAATACGCCCGGTAAGTGATAAAATATGTAAACAGTCAGAGTCGTTATGTGTTGGTGGGGACCCTTAAAGAGCCCCCTGGTTCCTTCTCGCAAATAACGCAGCAGTTCAAATTAAATTAGATCACTCCTTCAAGTATGCTGCCCACATGACAGAACAATCTCCTGACAGCTCTTCAGCCGTGATTTAGAAAGGGTTAAAGTGGATGATGTTCGAGTCCGGAAAAGTGGTGTAATGAGAAAAAGCAGGAAATGATCTGGATTTTTCCATTTCTAGTCATCAGATCATAAAAAATGAAATAAAGATGTCATGTGGGGAAAAGAAATCATGTGTTTACATTCTGCATCAAACTGCTGTGTGTAGTTTGAAGCAATGATTAAACCTGCCTCATTCTTGTGCACATTTATTTGGGTCTTTTTGCAAATGATGTGCAAAACAAAGACAGATTTTTTTAAAGTATCAACACAGAGCAATGTTCTGTTCATATTAATGTGAACTAAAGACCTTTACTGATTTGTTCGATAATAATTTCATAGAAAACAGACTTTTTTTGACTATCAGAAGAAGATAAAAGGTTATAATTACCGCTATAATTTTTGCTTTATAAATTTGATGATTTGATGTATTTGTTAAGTTAAGGTTTTGTTTTTTTCCTATTGGTAATGTCAAACAAGCCACTTGAAGACACGCTTATTAATATCCAACATTTTAAACTAAATGCTGCATTTATTGTGGATGGGCATTGATAAGGTTTTATGGATACCAATGTTATTATCTGATCTCACTGATCAATCCAAGTCTGTGACTTTTCTGTGTACAAAAAGTGGCTCGCGGGTTTTTTTTGTCAAGAACATTTCATTGAGATGGTAAGTTGTCAGATATGACATTGGTCAACAGATCTTTGGAGCCATTCAACACTAATCCAAAGATAGCCACATAAACACCTGCAGGACTAGAGCTGAACATTTTATTTATATATCTGTGAAGTTATTTTTTGGCTTTTTCATGACTTTATTTGGAAAATACAGGACTGTAAATAGAGCAGGAAGCAGGTGACAGTGGGGAGTGATGGGTGGGAAAGAGGCTGCAGGCTGGTTTCTATACTGCCAGCTCAAAGCTTGTCTGATGGGGTGCATAACCTGGACCGCTCTGCGATTTCAGCGCCCCAGGGCAGAGCGATATTGAGTAAAACTGATAATGCCATATCTTTTTCTCTCCTCAATAAATATTGCTGCACTCAAAACTGGTGCCAGTACTCTCCTCTCTGGTTTGATGTGGTAAGCTAATAAACAGATGAAACAGTGCTTCAGTTCTTTTCTAAAGATCGGATATTTATCCCTTTAAGTCTTTAATTTTTTTTTTTAACGAGTGAATGACTATCAGGGATCAGTTTGATCTTTGCCTCATCGGGTTACTGTTTCAAAATGTACTATTTATATGATTTTACCAGTCCCTGGTTGCAACGTGATATGACCGCCAGACAGTGGTTGTAAGGCATCTAAAAGCTGCTTTATTTTCATGATTACAAAACAGAGAAATTACATGGTAAAACAAAAACACTCCAAATAACGTGAGGGAGCATCAGAGCCAGTTTCAGGTAAAACAAATGTGGCAATGTGAGATTAAGGCCCAATTTACATGACAAGGTTTTAGCCAAAGTGTAAAAATTGCTGTGAAGAAAATCTATGTTTATACAGAAATGCTGAGGGACTGAAAACCTTGATGTATGCATGACAAGCCTGTAGTTGGAAATATGATCATCTAGTGTATACACTGAATGCTTCTTCACTGATTGCAGAAGTGGTGCAACAGATGCACATTTTGTTGAAAGGCAGTCAACAGATTCAGCAGATCCAGCAGCACAAGCACCACATGGTAGTTGTTTTAACGGTTGTAATGCGCTGTTGTGACTGTTGTTGTTGTCTGGTTTGCCCATCGCAATTTAAGTTGCCACAATGAAAGTGTAATGCATACACGAAAAAAAAAAAACAGGACGTGATGTCAAGGTTTCCACTGAAAACTCTGACTTGCTATCTATGGCAACAGTGGCTGCAGCGTTTCAGAGAAGTCCAACTGGAGGCTGTGTTCAAAAGTTTCCATTTTGGGTTGGCTAAAACAACGTTTCTGTATTGACAAAACACCAAAATGTAACAATACTTTGTGTTGTGTTCAGGCGTGTAAACAGCCCCACAGAACTAGAGAAAATTACATAAGACTTGGGCAGTGCAAATAAGTCCTGGGGGGAACATCTACAAGAATATAAACAGAGAATGAGGTAAAGTGAAACCTTTGCTCAGTAGTACTAGACTACATAAAAAGTCATCTAAAAAATAGTGGTTCAGTGGCAGCAGCAGCGCATGCTCACTGCCTTCAATCATAGCTAATATATGGAGCTATATGAATGTCCTGCAAGCACCTGCAGCATCGCATTTTAGCATGGGAGAGACTCATGAGTCATACAGCTAACTTCTTACCGATAAATGAGGTATTCTGCAAATTTTGAATCATTCTTTCTCCATGTGTTACAGCTGCTATCGTAGCCGCCCAGGATAGTGTCTCCCACTCGCTACCATGAACACACAAAGTCACTTGTGCAGTGGGCGCACTGTGATTTGCTGGTCACTGTGCCTACTCTACGACCAGAAACGTCCCAAGTCAACCAAAACATCAACATAACAGACAGAGGAACGGTTGAGGCAGACACAGACACAGACACACTTGTATAGAGGCCTGTAGATGAGGGTTGAGTAATTTTATTCCTGTAAAAGTTGCCATTTTATTTGTAGGAAAATCCAGCAGACCCCACCTTTAAATTTTTCATGGCTTATGGCTATTCAAGCTTTCTTAAATAATCACCATCCCAATTCAATCATCGCATTCATCAAAAGTTGAGAGTCAGCACATTGTAGCTCAAATTACCTGCATCACAGACTCAAATAATTTATAAAAAAAAAAATAGCAACACAGATACGAGGCCAAACCATTGAGCAACAACAGCAATGCAATTACCTTGCATGGCTACCACACACTTTTGAATACTGCTCCCAAAAACATCCAAAGCAGATTATCTCAAAAAATGAGTTCTATATTTACTCCTGTTGGAAAGTAAAAGCTCTTTTATTTGTTCAGAATAAGCCGATGTGCCTGGGGATCAGTGTTAAATCCAGAGCAGGGGAACTGGACGGTCCTTCCTGCTGATAACACCTGTGTGAAACTACTTTCCCATTGTAGAAAGAAGGAGTTCCTCCTTTTATAAACTACCCAGAGGGGACATGCATTTCTACCTACAATGTAAAGATCGATCCTGTTAATTGTTCCGACCACGCCGTGCTTCTTGAACAGCTTTCTAAGGTGAGCTGCCTAATTGAGCCTTCATTTAAATGTCCAAGCTGAGCACTTAGAGTAACACCTTTAATCCAGAGTGATTTAGCAGAGCGCAGTGTTTACTTTTAGAGAGCTTCTACTCAGAGTAATTCATTGTGACATTTATGCAAATCTCTACGGTTTACCGGTGATTTTATGAGAACTTCACTTACAGAACAGGGTCTGTTTCTTTCTATAAAAGTCTCACTTGCAGCACTGCTGAGTCAGACACTGACAGACAAATGTGTGGGTTGTTTCTCCTTTGCAATAAATGTAAATCTTCATCTTTTCAGCCTAAATCTGTTTGGAGACCCAGTGAAAGAGTGGCTGAGAGGATCAATATCTCTGCATGTTAAATCAGTCAAGAGGTTAGCAGGGATCAGACCAGGATGGCCTCTACATATTTATGATTTCTAGTCATGCCAAATGTTTTAAAAATGAATCTTCAAAATCCATCTCAAATCTTCTTCAAAAGACCCAGTGAGAGGTTTTCAGCAGCGTATGAGCACATTAGATATTCCGCTCAACTTCACAGTGCATCTTGCTTTGCTTGTGCACATGATTTCACATGAGAATATATCTGATAATAAAGATACTTCAAATAAGGAGTGTTGTTAAAGTAAAACAAACCATAACTGTGAAGATAAACCGCCTTCATCAATATCTCATGTCCCACAAGATGGCTGTATTGTCTCCTCAAGGAAACAAAATGGTGGTGGTCTCTCTAACTTCGCATGAAACAAGCGAAGCAGCAGCTTCAGCTCGAGCGTGTTCATGTGAGATCCTGCCAGTTGCCTGCTCTTTCATCCTCCATTAGCTAATTAGCATTTAAAGCTGTTGAATGTGCTGCTCTGCCTCACCGCCTCCCCCCACCTAATTGTTTCCATCCCATGTTAATCAAAAGGGCATGAAACATTGTGTTTGTGTGACAAGGAGGTTTGCTAAAGCCCTCCATATTCATCAGGAAGAATCTAATGTAGGCAGAGTGGACCTGAGTACAAATGCAATTAAAGGAAAGCTGGCTGAGAAACAGGTATCCAATTAAAGAACGGTGAAGTGGAATTACATGAAAACAGCGCAGGTGCAAATGACCATCACACTCAATTACGATAGGAGTAATACAGATTGGTAGTGTGCTGGTTTCTGACTATAGAGGGTCTGTGTAACAGCCTTAGGGCAGAAAGACCATTGGGCAGAGTGATTATTCTTTCCATTAAAGAACAAGTTTAATCCCAAAAAGTTTGAGATCACAGAACCAAATCACAAAGATCTTCATTCCAATTAAAGTGATACAACAACAGAAAATGTTTTCTAAGGAACTAAAAAAGCCCTATTCTGTCTTCAGCAGTGGCTTAAGATGAGTCTGATTTAATTCACATGGTAGGTTATTCCAAAACTGACACAGAAACTAGGTAGGTTAGTTTTGCATTGATACTTAAAACTGTTTCTGCTTTTCGCTGGTACATCCAACTCACATTTTGTAGTAGTTCACTGATTACAATAACAGAAATACCAAAACGTTATCCTTTCTTGTATCACAACACATCGTATTGTATCATCTCTAGAGAATATACTGATCTCTTATTTTTACCTTTGAAACTATTATATTTTAGCTCTGTTTGTATAATGTATTCCCCAGTTTCTCATTGTGAGCTGCTGAAAAAGAGAAATTCCCCAAATAGGGGGTGGGCGTAAAGTGTATACTTTTTTTTTTCACCAATCATATCTTATTTATCATTTGAATCTACTCAACGTTAAGCAACACTCTTCTCTATTGACCCACACCAAAGAAAACTAATGATGATTTGATCCATGCAGAATTCTTAGGACCATCATGGTATATTACATCATATTAAATCTTAATGTAACTTCCAATACTTTACTCTATAGGATCTTTTTGAGGTGTATCCAAGCGGCAAATATGAAATAATCTGCTGTTTCTACATTCGTAACATACATCACATACACACCAATCTACAAAAAAAGCTGTTTTCACTGCAGGAATAAACGCGTTTACAGCCCGGTCCAAATTGTGTCTCATCTGAAATGCTATTTTCACTGTACAAGCAGGGATTGTTTTTCTAATACGGCAGTTTTTAAAATATTAGGATTGCAAGTTCACCCAATCGGAGACGCAGCTCAGCTCACGTGACTGATGGTTACCCTATAGCTGACTCGAAGCCAGCCTCATTTCCAATATGGACGCGCCAACTGTTTTGCTTCAAAACGGTTGCCGTGGAGCGCAGATGGCCTTATGCTTTATGTTGCACTCACACTTGCACAGGTAACCCGGGTTCAAGTCCAGCCTGTGGCCTGTTTCCCATGTCCCTCCCTACTTTCACCCTGTTTCCTACTCTGTCCAATGTCCTCTCCTATCGTATTGAAGGCATCAAAAACAAAAAAAAAGTTGAGTAAGGAATGGTGGACACTTCTCACTTTCAATGTTAGCCAAATCAGCAAAGAAAGGAGATCCAACAATGGTTGATGGTTGTAATCAATGGATAACAGAAAAACACCTGCAAACGGTTGTGAAATGTGATTGAACTTTCCGGTAAATTCAGAGCAGCCATGTCAGCTACATAGCATACTGTATTGTACTCTATTGTATAGCAGCATATTGTATCACACAGTATTGCATCAAGTTGTACAGTATTGTATAGCATTGCATTATTTCCGAATGTATCACATAGAAAAATCCCATCATGTCCCATTGTGCTGATTGCGTCATCATTTCACATCATACTGTTGCACTGTACTTTATTACGCCATGCCCTCTCATATTGTATTGTTTTGAACACTACTATATTGAAACAGACTCTAAAAAAGTGCTCATCTTCTGTCGATAAGAGAGTGTAGATTCCAGTTTCACTAAACCATGGACCTATTCATTTCAAATATAACAGGAACATGAAACATTATTGGTCCTTAAATTTTCTCCCAACAGACGATGTTGTTTTTGCATTAACTCAGTTCTTTTGGCCCGGCAACATATGAGCAGTATGTGCCCGAACAATTTGAACTCCTCTTTATTGGCGGACTAATGCTCTGATAACACATGCTGAAGTGGGCTGAGTGGGCTGAGTGGGAGTTGAGGAGGCACCATGCTGTAAATATGGATTCAGACATTATAACGAGATGAGCTGTGCTGAATTAAACTCTTTATAGATAATACTAACAGGAAAAGGACGAGGTGAAGAATTCAATCAGCTTCACAACTTCTTCAGAGATTGCCAATTCAATAATCTGTCCACTTGTTAATTTGCAGGGATCAAGCCTGAGGGGAGTCAACAATAACCAAATGTAATAATGTGAAATTCACAAGTCCATGAGGAGAGGTAAAAAGGATGGAGAAGTATTGGAAAGACGCTTTGGCCATGAGAAATATCACATTGGCTGAGAAGGCAGAGAAAGTTCACAGTGGTCATAATGCTCCTGACCATGCATCCTCATAATGAAGTGAGGTTTGTACTTCACATGAGTCTTTCATCAGCTCATCATCTCTGTCCCATAAACGCTTCTATTAATTTCCTCATCCAAAATACCTTGAGTTCCAACCAGCGTTCGCTAAAAACAACATCCGTCTTAATAAAAGTCACTAATTCAGAGCCAGGATTCGACAGCAGGAACACAAACCTTTGAGTCCAAGCTTGTCAAGTAATGGCTCAACAAGCCAACACTGTTCCCTCTCCTCTCTCTACAATGTCTCTCTCTCTCTCTCTCTGGCTCCTTTCAGCTGCTGTCGGCAATTAAGGGCAGCAGAGACAAGTAATCTCCTTCTGGGCGACAGGGCCAGACCAGAACAGGCATGTGGAGTGGTCTGTGCTGTGGGAGGAAGGGTGGGGGGGACTGCGAGGCTGGCCCCAGCCAGGCCCTGCTTGGCTGCACTCAATCTCAGCCCAATAAAAAGCCCTTCATTGGCAGGGTGCAACTGAGCCAGACGGGCTGGGAGCATGTGGCTTTTAAAAATGAGGAGGGTGGAATAAGAGGGGGAGGGAAAGAGGAGACAGAGAGGGGGGGTGAGAGGCAGGGAGTAGAAATGAGGATTATGATTTGGTAAGAAAGACGGATAATAGGAGGGTAAGGTGAGCGAGACACACAGAGGCAGAGATTTTGATAGATAGGGAACTGCACAAAGCAGACTGTGTCTTCCCCGTCACTTTTGAAATACTGCTTAGCCAGTTCTGTCAAGGCTGGTTTCACCCCGGGAATGGAGAAACAGATGGGTTTTCTCTGAGCTATGGGTTACATGTGGGAGGTGAAAGGGTGTTGTTAGGGAAATGTATGCAACAGCAATGGTTCCACAATCGTTCTTTAATCTATCCGGTTCAGCAAAACAACACAAGCTTGTTTCTGGCATTCATTAAACCCTCACACAGACGCAGCTGCCCTCAGGAAACTGTACTGTTACTGCCTCTCAGCTTCTTTTTGCACGCACTTGGTGAATTATTTGTTTTTCCATCGCTGCACAAAACAAGAACAGAGTACAGTGACATGCAAACACACACAGTGTTCATGTATGTGGCTTTTAACATGATTCAGAACAAGGTTCAGAACAGACTATAAACCAAAGATAATGTGTAATGTGAAATAATGAATGCCTGAAGGGGAAGTTAGTTATCTTTAGCTCTTGTGCTCCAAACCACAGCATCAATCTACACTTTGATTTTCTAAAAGGAAACGACTTGAAGAAAATCTGTGCAAGTTTTTCAGTTTGATGGTCATAATAATTGATTGTTTTAATTCTTAATTCTTTTTTTAAGTTTAAAATCACTGTTTATGTTTTCATCAATCTGTTTCTGGTACATACCAAAGCTTTTTATTCACATCTTGTAAATTTCACTCGCTAGCTGATGACCATGATTAGCGGGGCTGACAATGATATTGGGCATAGAGCAACACATATTATTCAAAATTTCTGCATCTGAAAAGTTAAAGAATGGACATTTTCAGGTGTGCATGTGTGAAGGAAGCACAGGTTTTTGTGTTTTCACTGTGAAATTGTATTACCTTTAATCTTTTAGAGCCAAACGCATCATATTTGGTATATGAGTTCAAAGACTTCCATCGTATTAACATCACATGATAAAAAGTTTGTTTAAAAACCTGTTAAAGATATTTTTAAAATATATTCTACTATCTTGAGGATTGTCATATCACTACGGTCGACTGAAGTTGTATTTTGGCCCTGATTCAAAATGTCTGCTCTCATGAAATCATCCACTCACATATTTTCAGGAAATTCATAGCTTGATTTTCAAGAGGTTGCAGTAAGAATAACATTCAAATAGTTACTTTTTCTTCTTAAATAAGTATTTTCTGCATGAAATAAATGCATATTTACTAAAAAAAACTTTAATAAAATAGATAAAGTGTGCAAAACTGCCCAGTATGTCAAATGTGATCCAAGAAATACATCATAAATGAAACGATAAAGCAATACTTTTGTGTGAATTTTGTCAAAAGGGTTAATAAACATCTCACTTAAAAAAAAAAGGGAATATCCTGACTTTTTTTTGATACGTTGGGCTTTACAGGCTTAATGGTATCAATGCTTTTTTTCACCATCATATAGTGAAGCTTGGGACCAGTGGGGAAAGCATTATACCCACAAGCTGATGTAGTTGCCAAATGACTTTGCAATATTTGACTGAAAATAACCAATTTCGCACATAATTGAGTTACTTCAGGTCAGCAATAATAAATGTAACACTGCAAGTTAATATTGCAGACAGGCTTTGTCTTATTTTTGGTTTCATTTCAGTTTGATTGTACCCTCTCTGTTTTCTGATTAACTCCCACCTGCTGTTTGTACTTAATGCAAACTCATTCCTCCATCTGCTTCACATTAAAAGCCTTCCAGCGGTTCAGGAGGAATAATCCTTTAACGTTACATTTACTGTGAAACATCTGCAGGAAGTGTTGAGTTTCATTAAGAAACACTTCACATCATGAAAGGCAGCGGAGCCTAGTCGAACAGGAAGAATGAAAGAATGAGTGAGAGCAGGTTTTCTCTCTGTTTAAAACAAAGAAATCAACAAGAATTAGAAATGCTTGATTGCGTGCCTGTGTAGACAGCACTGATGTAAAAACATTAACAGGGCTGAACATGTCAGACATTGTTAGACATGTGTAAGTGTTTTACTGTCCTGTCATGGTCTTTTTTGCTAATTGGGAACATGTTTTCATTTCACAGATCTTAAATAAAACAACACATGTTTTGAGAACAACAATCCTTTTTGGTTTCAAATGTTTCCAACCGCAGACTTGGACAGATTTAAAGGTCCAATGTGTAGAAAAACCAACATGTAAATCATTTTTACCCTGTGTTTGAGCTCTGACCCACCATCACGACTAGGACGATGGTTGTATTAGTGGATTTTTAAGGATATTTCTGTCATCTGATTCAATAATGATAACAAAGAGCTGTAACTTCATGCAAGCTTAGACCAGATCATGTGAACAGCTTAACACAAACAGGATGCTAGTGAGTGAACGACGCCCACATCACTCTATGAATGTCATTGGAGCATAAGTCTTTATTTGTGAGGACTCCCTCTTTGTTTCCAACCTAGAGCCAAGAGGTAACCAACATCTCAAACCATCCAATGCTTTTCTAGTTTTGGGGTTTTAAGCATATGGGACAAAACGATTGATCACATAATCCCTAGTCGTCGTCTCCATGATGTCACAAATAGAGGAGTTTTGAGGCCGATCCTTGTGAATAGCCATATTGAGAATGCTGAACTGAACCTAACATCTATTGGGCTGGCGTGCGGTAAAGAAGTGTAAAACATAAATCAAAACTTTCAATCTTAAAATCCTCATAACTGCTGAGTTAGAAGAAAATCTGACACCAATGTAGAGTTTGCTATTTTAGAAAATAGTTGATTTAGATGGAAAATGGTTCTCACCACAGAGTAACCATGTTTGTTTTTGCTGTAAAAATCAGCTTTTTTTGAATAAGTGTGTATGTGGCTTGTGGTACGTTCAGAGCCGGCCCCAAGTGGACACACCAGGAATTGCAGTTTGCAGGTTGCTAGTGGCCAACACATCCCCAATTTTTACAGACAGTGAGTGTAAGTGTAAATGTGTTTTATAGAAGTTTGTTTTTTTGGCTTGATGTGAACATGGTTTCGGGTCTTTCCACAGCCAGCCTCATGTGGATTCTCAATGAACGATAACTTTTATCACTTCCATATAGGCTCCAGTTTTTCTAAACAACATGTCGCCCCTTGCATTTAATTGACCCAGCATTTTTTAATGATTAGAAAACAACTGGCAGAATCCTCTCAAGCGGTGGCTCCCAACCTTTTCCATCTAAGGACAATGATTTGGAAGCCGATTGCAATAGCTTGGCGGCCCACTAGGGGGCTACAACTCACAGGTTGGGAATCACTGCTATTACAGCAAAACGTGGTATTTATATATCATTACTCTCTTTTAAAGTTTCCAGCAGCCCATTTACAAATGGACTTGAACCTTTACTGAGTTGATTTCAGCAAGTTAAAGAAATATTCCAATTGTGCAATTAGAGTAGTTGTGGTTGGCAGCAGCAGAAAGGATTATTTTTAATTTAAAAAAAAAAAAAAAAAAGCTGATTTGAAAGAAACTTCAATTCTTTCTCCCTATATTTATCTATCTATTTTTTATTTGATGTGGACATCACAAGAACACTGGACAAACCAGACGCGTTGTTTGAGTGTTTTAGCATAGGTGCTAATTCGCAACACTTGTCGACAGGAGGCTTTTGAAATGATAAAATAATAAAAGTCGTAAGAGAAAGTAGAGAAGAAAAAAGTGTAGTGTACAACAAAATTACAACAATGAAAAAGAAGAAGTGTTTACATAGGCTGTAAGGCAAATCCTAACGCTAAGTCAGAATATAGTCATTTTTAGGTGTTAAAATGTTGATGTAAAAGTACCCAGTTTTCAAGCCATCTTAAAAGCAACATTGTGTTTTCATATGGTCCATTTTATGTATCTTTAGCTGCAGGTACATGCAAGTGCTGCAAATTCTCAGACACATTTAAAATGTCTTTCAAAGTCAAGTAAAACGGTGCAAGCTCATGTGCCCTCAGCTGCTTTACAAACCCTTATATCACTTTGGTGCCATGTGTCTTTGACCCAAAGTGTTTCAAACATTAAACATCTAAACAGGCTGCTATCCAGCTCACTTTGTTCCTTTCATCAGAGCCCAGGCACACCAAGCTGCCCGCTGATGATTAAAAATTTAACACACTCCTTCACCTCCAGAATCAACTGGTGTCAAGTTGGAGAGTGAACATTAATTATCAAGGAGTGTCCAACACCGGCTCCTGATTTTTCCATTATTAATATGCTGAACACAAGCAGACACATGTCTCATTATTACACGCACAGCACCGGGGCCATGATTTTCCAATTACTGCCACTGTGTCAGTCCGCTTGACAGCACGGGGGAAAAATAAAAATTTCTCTCACCTCAAAATGCTCCCTGTTTCAGAGTAACTGAGGAGTTGATAGAGTCATTTTAAACTGATGAAAATACTAAAAAACAGTAAAGCAACAATCCAGTTATGTTACAAAGCTAGGAAACCCTTTTTGTTTGTGTTGGTTGAGACGGAGCTGTTAATTTTCACCCCTCTAGATCAGTCAGAAAACCACACTCAGCTCTGCTTGGGACCTTGAACGCAGCTCGCTTGATTTCACCGCCTTCTCCAGGGACTGAGTATAGATTAGCTTCACTTCGCCTCCAGCACCTCGAGGCTGACCGGTGTCCAGAGTTTGATGACCTGTTAGGTAGGTCAAGCTTGAAATGATGCTGGATTTTTCAGGTGGAAAAAAAACAAAAACAACTGCTGTCATCCTGTTTCAGCTGCAGAGTGTTTGTCCCGCTGTCTGTTTTCTGAGTGGTAATTTCACCATACTGAGCGCATAAAATGTCAGCTTCAATCATGCACAATACAGCCTTTCAGATTTAGCTGTGATTTAGTTGCAATAAACATGTCATAAGGACGCCAACAAACAATAATTTCAGACGTCTTTGGGTAAGAACATCAAAGTTAATGTTGTGAAATTCAGTACAGATTGAGCCTCGAAAGACAATCTCATGGTTTTCACAGCAGTTTTTGCTTGAGAGAATTTTTTCACTGGACGTGGTAAAAACTCAAATTTATAGATCATCCCAGAGGAGTTTGTATTTTCTGCATTGACTTTGCGTTTACTGAGCAGAACATTTTTATTGTGTTGGCTGGTAAATTGACTACTTATGACTTTTTCAGCTATTGACCAGCTTAGCTTGTGCAGTTTTTCCCTGCAGTTTCTCATTAAAGGGGCTGAGCTGACCAGCTTTCATTGCAGCTAACACAAAATCTCTGAAATATCCCTTTACACTGGTGCTAAATGTGGTCGTTTGTTTGTCGCTATTTATTGTACATCTTGGAGACAATTCAAGTCTCCGGTTTGACTCGCTACATTTCTCTGCTTTGGCCAAGACAGCTGCCAAAATATCATAACCTGTCTGAAGGACCTTTAAAAAAAACCCTAGCCTTG
Organism: Thalassoma bifasciatum; assembly: GCA_008086565.1. Taxonomy (NCBI): domain Eukaryota; kingdom Metazoa; phylum Chordata; class Actinopteri; order Labriformes; family Labridae; genus Thalassoma; species Thalassoma bifasciatum. The sequence continues at coordinate 108,717 of RPOG01001815.1, forward strand.
TAAAACGGATAAATAAACTCAGTTTCTTTCACTAAAAAAAAACCTGTAATACAAGTTTACCACCCCCCCCAAGGTTTCTTTAAAAAATTGAAAAGCTAGATTTTCCAGGAGGACTACAGGGTGTCATACTTGTATTTTGACCTTTCGCCAACCATTGCACTGTTTTGTATTGTAATTTATTGTATTGAATTGCACTGTATTGCATTGCTTGTTTTAAATCTGTTTTAATGCACTTTTATTCTAAGGTAAGGTGACCTTGAGTGCCATCAAAGGCGCCCTTAAATAAAGTGTATTATTATTATTATCATTACTTGTGCTAAAACCCTTGGCCCCGTCCCTATTATTAATTTTCTGATTCATTTAGTTGTTTTTTCTTATTCATAAGCTCACACTTGCATGACACGATTATACTAACGGAAGTGATTGAGTCTTGAATGTTGATTTAAATCTGATCTAAATGTATTTCAAAGTTTTCTTTTGTGTAAAATGTTAAATACTCAACAAAAATAATAACATAACAAAAACCTTGGTGGTTTTGTATGGTACGACGTAGTATTAGGGCCACATTAAGAATTTTGTTTCGCTTCATATTTTACTACAAGATTAAAGTTAAAATGAATTATTATACCACGAGATTCTAATACTTATGATAATCTGATGCTGAAGTGCTAAAAGTTGAAGTATCTCCTTGTTTGTAAAACCCAAGCTTAAGTATAATTTGACGAAATGCTCCATGCTCTTCATTTCCTCCTCCTCGTAAACTGTCCCTGATTATATTTCAACTTCATTCTCATAGTAAATTACATCATTATTTTTTACTTTAATCTAGAAATAATTAATTTCGACTTTAAACTTGTAGTAAAAATAATTAACTTTGACTTTATTCTCATAGTAAAATAATTAATTTCAACTTTAATCTCGTAGTAACATATGAAGTAAAACAAAAAAATTCTTTATGTGGCCCAAAATAATTCTTAATGTGGCCCTAATACTCCGTCATAGTACGGAGCTGCTTTTTATTCACAAATCTTCTCTACGTGACAGCACTGTGGCTTTCTTTTTCTCTTGATGTAAATGACTTCAAGCTGTCACCAGCCCACCATCCCCCATAAAAAATCCCCGAAAGACTGAGAGGCAAGAGGTATTACATACATTTTCTGCTTCCCCGCCTCATAAAGATGACAATTCAGCATTCAAAAGATCAAGTAGGTACAGAGCGAGCCATACATTAGCCTCCGAGCGAACAGCGGTGCTGACAGGTGTACTGAAGTCATGTGTTTTTGCAGAGAGATTCACACAGACTCCTTCACTTTGCCCGGTTCCTCTTTCCCAGCCATGTTTATGACTTCACCTCCCGCAGTGGCCCTTGGGCAAGAAGAAAACAAGCCTGCCTCTCAACAGTCGAAGCTCTTTAGACTCGACACGCTAACTGCTGGAACTTTCCAAGGAAAATGGTTTTCTCTTGTACTCACAGTTGAGCTTCTGTTTGACAAGTGCAGGAGAAAAACTCTTTCCAGTGAGCAGCAGGAAAAGCATCCTGAAAAACTGAATTTCTACATCACAGAGGGAGCAGGAACATTAAGTATGATACATTTAAAGAAAGTGGCTCCGAACGCAAGACCAAGAAAGTAAATGTTTCCATTAACAGTATACAGTTGTGCCTAAAAGTTTACACCCCCTCCAGCAGAATTCTCTGATATTTTGGCCTTTTCTCAGAAAACATGATTGAAAACGCAAAATCCTTTCTGTCACTCATGGTTAGAGGTTGGGTGAAGACATTTATGAACAAACAACTGTGTTTACTCTTTTTAAATCATGATGACAACAGAAACTTTGAAAATGACCCTGTTAAGAGATTTACACAACTCTGGTGGTTTTGTCCTGATAAATGCACAAAAGTTAACACAAATGTGTTTGAATGTCTACTAAAGGTAACCATCCTCACCTGTGATGTATTTGCTTGTAATCAGTGTGTGTGTACAAAAAAATGAACAGGGTCATTCTTGAAGTTTCTGTTGTCATTGTGATTTAAAAAGAGTAAACAGTTGTTTGTTGATAAATGTCTTCACCCAACCTCTAACCATGAGTGACAGAGATAATTTTGTGCTACCATACATATTTTCTGAGAAAAGGCCAAAACATCAGAAATTCTGCTGGGGGATGTAAACTTTTAGGCACAACTGTAAATGAGGGGATGTATCAGACCACTGCAATGTACTATACACACCAAACCCCTCTACTTTACACACACATGTACATTACCCACACAGCAAAGACCCCTGGAGACAATTACCATGTCTGCCTCCAAACCTCCACTTCAAAGAAAAATCCCAGGCATTAAAACTTCTTATTTTCCACCACAATCTCCTTTTATCGCCACCACAAATCCCGCTCTCTTTAACGCAGGTGCTGTCAGCAAAAAGGCAACAAACCACTTCACTGTGGGCATTTGATTTCATAATGTGGAAATTGAGAGGGACCGCGGAGTTTATGAACATGTCTGTCTCTTAAGGTGAATATTTGCTTTGATAATCCGACACTGGGGTACAGCCCTCCCATCTGTGTTCACTCAGCCTCTGTGGGAACTAAGAGGCTGCCGCTTCCCTCTTTCTCTCGAGGCTGCCTGTGAGCACAGTTCGAAAAAAAAAAAAAAAAAAAAGGAGCACAGAGGACGGCTGTCGCTTGATTCTTATCAAAGGCGAGTTTTAGGTTTCTCTAAGCTCGTGGGTTAGCAAAGGGGCTTACAGTAGATAAGGTGATCCTATCGATGTACTTCAAGAATGAAAACAGGGAAATACTAAAACAAAGGAGTTAGAAAAAAAGCATTTAAAACATGTTTGAGGGTTGGACACATCTAGGAGAATACTATTTTTTTTTTACAGTATTCCTGAGTTATCAGATGTGGCAGATGTACCATTTCAAATTACAAGGTTTTTTTTTTAAGAAATACTAGAGTCTTGATTTCAGACAGAGACAGGAAAAGAAAAAAAACAGTCTTCTTCTTTGTTCCAAGCAAGCGACTGTCAATCTGACAGCTGGAACGACAACTGCTCCTGGCAAATTTTACAGCTGTAGCAACATGGCTAATAATACTAGTGTCAGCTCTATGAGTCAGTTAATCACACAGTTTCTCTGTTCATGTTTCCAGCTGACTGTAAAATGTTATAAAAGGATGTTACATGGCCACTCGATGAATTATTTATCACCTAAGGCTCAAGTGAAAACTACAAAAGTCATCCTCACCATCTGATAGGATAGAATAAGAATGTAAAAACGAAACATCCTATTACTGATTATCAAATAAGAAACAAATTTAAATAAGCCAGTAGAGATTAGTTTTAAAACAGTCAGGAACAGACTTTCAGAATGAGGACTCAGTGCTGTTGTCATTGACTTTTTAAATAGGAAATTACATTGTCTTGGAATAAAAAGTTCGAAAAAATCTAAATGTATCTTCAAAAAAGCAAGAAAACATGTGAAATTACCCGTAATTCTCTTGTTAGCACCAGATTTACTCAATGGTTAAATATTTTTTCAACGTTTTTTATCATACTCAGCCTACTTTTATCATTCCACCAGGCAGTCTGGTATAGATCAGTACAGTTTGGTACAGGTCAGATCGGTAAAGCCTGATCCTGTGCGCGTTTCCACAGCCAACCGTACACTGCTCGATGGGCCGGATGGCGAGAGCCGCGTCAGCTACGTAACAGCGTGACGTCACTGCAGCGCTACACAGTGTACCCTGCAAAAAATGCAACCAAGAAGAAATTAGCGGCATTGTAAACAAAGAGCAAGATGGACGACATCCAGAAAATATTCTACTTTGTGATCAGCGTGTGGCTCTTTGTTCCATAACGTAATGAAGCTTTGTTTCAGGAAAGGCTGCGTGTGGGGTTGTGTGTCTTTCTTTGTTACTGCTGTCGCACAGGAAGTTACCGATCTTCTGACCAATCAATGTACTGCAGTGATTATAGCCCCACCCCTGAGGCCGGTTTGGAGCGGCTTGGCACCCCAACAGAAGGGTACTGAAAAGTGGAGCGGTACGGGTCGCTTATTTGGAGACCCGTCCCGGCTTTAGTCTATGGAAACGACACAAAATGCGTGCCGTACTGAGACGAACCGAACCGATCTGCTTGGTGGAAACAGTAACAGTTTGTTGAGTCATTTTATGTACAAGCCATTTTGCAGATGCTTTGGTCCAAAGTGACGTACAACACTGGGCAGTTGGGGGTTTGGTGCCTTGCTCAAGGACACCTCAAGGACACCTTGACAGTGCTCAGGACATCATGCTAACAACTCTCCAGCTATCAACCAAATTCCCAATCTTGGTCCATGCCAGGACTTGAACCCTACCGTCATCGAGCCAAGTCCCTATGGATTGAGCTACTGCCTCAATCACTTCAACTTTTCTTGAACAAAGAAAAACACTATTAAAAATAAGATGTGGGTGACAAAAACTCCTTATAGTGTCTTTAAAGCAAACACCTTCCTATAGCACACAGCTCATTTGTAACACTGTACCTTCATCATTTAAACACAGCATCAGAAATACAAAGTGTGCAGACGTGTTGAGAGCTCACAATATTCACATTATTTGCTGAATGTTTTTCTGGACACACTGCACAGCAGAAAATGGAGAGGGGAGAAAATGATGTAGCATGTAAATCAATACTCTACTTCACAGACTGAGTCTGCAGAAGCATTTAATGGTTTATTTACTCAATGGGCCATGGCGAGAGTGTGTGTGTGTGTGTGAGCAGCACGTGCTTCAAGAACTTTCACTGAATCAGAAAAAGAAACAGGGAATTCATTTTGATCCTCTGAATCTATTTCAATAAGTTTTCTGGCTCTAACGACTCAACAGGTTATTTTCTAAAGAGGTCTTAAATATGGATGCATATCAGTAAGTTATATTAAAGTAGTGTTTACATTCACTGGCTTCATTTTACAGATTTGTATTAAGTTCTCAATGATCACAAGTCACTGTTCTTTTAGGATATTGGAAGCAAACATTATTTTTAGTTTGCTTCACACTGAGAGAAAGATTAATAGCACTGGAAGCGTGGACGCCTCCCCCCAGCTCCCCCCTCTTCCTCCTTACTTTCCTCCCCTCTGATGTCGCCAGCAGGAAGTTGCTGAGCAGACATGTCACCCAGCCGAGCACAATTGAGTTTGTAATCTTTGACCCTGCAGTGGCAGAGAGTCTCTCGCTCCCTGTCTCTCTGCCTCTCCCTCTCCAGGAAAGATACTTGTGGTTAAACTGCTGCTGGGTGCGGGCTTGACTGGATAAAGATCTCTTCTCCGATGAACACACGCAGGCATGTGTGAAAAAAAAAAAAAAAGAAATTGCATGGACATGCCTGGGGAATGTTTGGCAACAACATTCAGGAATCAGCCAAATGTAATGAGTGTAGTAATGCCCGTGCTCACATTCGGATGGAAACAAGCGTAAAGAGTAATGATTAAATTGAGAGCTCTTCCATTTCCTGATAACACCGCAGCAGGAAAACACGGTCGCCCACTGACTCTCTGTAAAGTGCTTACTGACGACGACAAACAGCCTTCATTCATTTCCTCATTCCAAAACAGAAAACTGGCACACACACGCGGCCTCATGAGGAGCCATTTTGGGGCATCAAAAACAAACACCAGATGTTGGGAGGGGAGATAAATGTCAAACATATTGATTCTATGCTTCATTAAAGCTTTTGCGGGGGGTTCAAGTTTGCCTGTGGCAGGACATTTAGTAGATCACAACATTAAAATCTGCAGAGGTCTTCTTTTCTCCTGTTTGTCACAGAATAGATTTTTATTTTAAAAGAAAACCAACAGTGAACCAAAGGATTGTTCAAACAAACTAAAAGCCCATCCCTGTTTCATGCGCTGGAACCAAACACTTGTCTTCAGATTTTTACTGACAGAATTACAAACATACGTCTTCAAAAACAGCAACAGCTAAACATACTCAAACCACAAAATCACAGGCTGCTAAATGCGGTTTCTATAGTTTCCAATCCATCGACTTCATTTAATCCCTTTGATTCTTTTCACGAGACTCTGCCCAATACTGAGAAAAACTACATTGTGATGCCATTTGTCTTGGTGTCGTAGATTCATCAAGGTGTTGAAAACTTCCCCAAGAGATTTTGCTTCATGTTGATATGATAACATCACAAAGTTGCTTCAAATTTGTTGGCTGAAAATCCATGTTAAAAATCTACTCCACCACATCCTTAAGGAGCTCTAAGGGACTGAGATCTGGTGACTGTGGAGGCTGTTGGAGTCCAGTAAACTCATTGACATGTTCAAGAAAGCCGTTTCAGAAGATGGTACACTGTACTCATCAGTGGCATAATGACGTTCACCTCAAACTGAAGCCTCCAGCAGATGCCCCGCCCCCTTGTGTCTGGCTGCAGTATAGGTCATAAGCCCCGCCTCCCCATGCATTCCAGATATGAGCCAGGAAAACTGTAAAAAATTACGATACCTGGTAGAAACGTTTCTCTCATCCTTACGCTACGGTGGTATGACGGTGCAATTTGGCAGCATTGTGTTCAGGTGGTTTTTTTACTGAGAAGTTAGTTTTATTGGATGTTAAAAACCGTGTTATAAGTTTCGTTTTACGATAGTTGACAGCTGCCATTCGTGAGTAGTTTTTATCTGGGATATAAGAAACTTCGGGAAAGAGCCAAAAGGAGACTGAACCTTGTAAAGAAGGAGAAATAAATATTTTTATTTCTCATTTTTACTTGGCTCCACCGGAAATTCTCTACTGCGCAGACTCTAGCTGCACAATGGCGGCTTCCATGAGAGGTTTTTTGGCTTCAAATCGTAGAACGTTGACAGGCAGAGCCACTCTGTCCATTTTATATACAGTCTATGGTCCTGACCTTTATAGCAGACATCCCGCAAGCGTAGACATGAGTTCTTCTATTTTATCCCTGTATTTTCAGTCTATTATAGCAAAATGTACTTAAAAGAATTGGTAATAAAGATGGTTGTTGTTTGAACGTTGACAGGCAGAGCCACTCTGTCCATTTTATATACAGTCTATGGTCCTGACCTTTGGAGCAGACATCCCGCAAGCGTAGACATGAGTTCTTCTATTTTATCCCTGTATTTTCAGTCTATTATAGCAAAATGTACTTAAAAGAATTGGTAATAAAGATGGTTGTTGTTTGAATTGACATTTGACATGAGTTATATTTTCCTACCGATTATTTTGCTACCAGATTAAGAGCCTGTAAACTTATGTCTGATATACTCCACAAAATGATTATCTCGCTCTTGTCGCTTTTGTTTACGTTCTCACTGCCTGTCACCAGAGTAAGTAATGACTACATAATGACTCTGACTTTAACAACATCATTTCCCATTCAGGAAAGAGGAGGAAAAAAGAAATAAATCACGAGCTTATGAGGTCTTATTCAAAAGAGCAAAGCTTCATCACAGACAGAAACCTGTTCGGCATTCAGTCGAACACTTCATACAGCTTGCTCTCCATTTACCTCTCTTTGATTCTGACTTATTTTCATCAACACCGCTGCCTTTCAAACCATCAAAGGGAGCTCTTTGAAATGACTCACTTTGCTTTTATCATTGTTCCAAGTTCTGTGATCAGCATACAGCGAGAGGTGCGAGCCGTATTAAATGAGCGGAATAAAAATGGAAGAGGAGTGGAGATAATAAAGTGGGAACTGTGACATTCAATGAAGTGGTCTAAGCACCGCAGTGAAATTCTAAACAGTGTAGCAGGCCATCTCAAGTCTGGCAGATGGTTTTATGTATTTTTCATGCGGTTGAAAACCTGTGACTGAGGTTTGGTTGGTTGTCATCCAGCGCCTGGGGACCCTGGGCTGAATGCATTCTACACACCACTGCAGAATCACATGATGTCTGACCTCTCTGCCATGGCAAACTGCCCAGCAAGGAAAGAGGAGGAAGGGGAGGAAGGGGAGGAATGTGAGTGTGTTAGTGTGTGACTGAGGTTTTGCAGAGAGAGGGAAATAAAGAGTATGAAAGGGAAGATGCACGGTGGCGTGAAAGTGTGCACGTCTGTTCACTGAGCATGATCTGAATTCTCCACATCCACATTCAGCTTCACAGGCCTGACCTGTAAAACATCCTGTCAGGGAGAAAGCGGGGGGAAATCGTGGAGATGGAATGATGGAGGGGGAGGGGAGCGGGAAGAGAGGGGAGCAGCCGCTGCAGAGGATTCACGCGATGCCACAGAGAAAGAAGAAAAAAATAGATTTGCCTGACTTACCTTCCTTTGGAATGTGTCCAATATATCCTTGTGAGTGAGTGTGTGTGTGTCTAACAGTATGCGTGTGTGTGTGTGCGGCATGCTGGCAGGAAGGCTTTCAGCATATAAATATCACATTACCACACAAGGAAACACAGGCATCAGTCCGAGCTTCCAGCCGGCCTAACAAGCACAGGAGCTTCACTCTGGAGGTCAAAGGGAGAGCGTGCTCAAATGGGATTCCACAGAAACAGACTCTTCCCTTCGCCGATAAGTGGCTAAGGTTGGAGCGAAGCGATGTGGTGAGCCAATAGTTTCAGTTATCTGACATGAGGCCGTGTGCATGCATTTACTGGAAGAGATGGAGTCTATATGGACAGAATAAAAGACCCAAGAAATAGGTTGTTAAAAGATGAAAGTATAGGTATGTAGGAAGAAGAAAAAGATGCAAAGCCAAGACTCATTCGCTCACTCAGAGTCTAAGAACGATGTTGAGGATTTTAAGACGACTCTTATGCATCAATACATGAGTCACATTGTATATGAGGGTCATCAATGGATAAGACTTTTGGATAGGCCATTTTAGTTTCGATACCACATGATACCTTATTGTGGCTTGTACATTAGAAGTAAAAAATGTAGGTTTATTTGCAAATATGAGAGCAACTTAATAAGCTTCCAGGTGTTTTATTGGGTTTCTCATATGAATCTGGTTGACGAAATACCCTGTCATTGAGGTTAAAATTTAAAACTCATATGTTTAGAATTACCTACTGTCTTAAACTGCTCCATATGGTCCCTCACTTTTTTGCATTTATGTTGTTGTTTTTTAACTCTGTTTTGCTTCATGTGTTTTTTTCCTCTGTACAGCGACCTTGGTTGTCTTGAAAGGAGCTTTGAAATAAAATGTATTATTATTATCATTATTATTATTATTATTATTATTATTAGTAGTAGTAGTAGTAGTAATAATAGCAGTAATAGTAGTAGTACTAGTACTAGTAGTATTATTATTATAAGTAGTAGTTGTAGTAGTAGTATTATTATCAGTAGTAGTTGTAGTAGTAGTCATAGAAGTAGTAGTAGTAGTAGTAGTTGTAGTAGTGGTAGTAGTCATAGAAGTAGTAGTAGTAGTTGTAGTAGTAGTAGTAGTAGTAGTCGTAGTAGTAGTAATAGTAGTAGTAGTAGTATCATTATTATCTATATTACTATTAAAATTTGAGTTTCAAAATTAAAGTCCCAAAATTGTGTTGTCTAGATGGTCGCCCCAAATGATATTTTATATAATGAACATATTCAGACAACATTCATTTGTACATTATGATGGAAATATGAGTGCAAATACTTAATAACTTTTTCAGTGAATGCAAAACATGTTAGAAATTATGCCAAATATGGCAACGGACATAATTAAATTGATTTAAAGTGATTTTAAAATGGTTGTTCAAATAGAAGTTAGGGCTGGTAGAAAAATGTCAAAACACTAAAATGCCCAGAGAAGTTAGAGTGGCTTTCTATATGGGTAAAGTATAAGACGTACATGTTGTTTTTTTAATGTAGTTTAAGTTCTATTTTCAACAGAAAAATCTAGTTGGACAGAAAAAGTAGGCGTCACGTCATTGACCCATTATCTCAGAACTGAACGTCATTAACCCTCTTTTAGCGTATGACGATGCTATGTGATACATAAATTATTCTGGTGAACGTTCCAGCCAACACTTCTTTTCCCATACAGCATTAACACCTGCAACGTAAACATTGTGACGGGGCTGTTACATCTCTTGGTGTACCGTCTGTTCATTCCACCTGTTCATTTGTTTTAATTACATCAGATCGAGGCAGAGGCTTCACAGTGGCTTGCTTCAGCAGCACAGACCCAAAAAACTCTGTTGTTTTGGAGGTTACTTATAATGCTGATCTAGTGAATGTAGATTTCTGATTCATATCTGAGAGTCAAAGAATCCAACTGCTCATGGACTGTTGCAACACAGCGAGAGGCAGATTTGTGTCTAAAGTTGAAGTACTTAATCAGGAACGTGTAACAGCCCCGTCACAGTGTTTACGTTGCAGGTGTAAATGCTGCATGGAAAAAGAAGTGTTGGCTGGAAGTGGCTGAACATTCACCGAAATAATTGATGTGTAATTAATGTGTAACATTGCATCGTGGGGGTTAATGCCACTCAGTTCTGAGATCATACACAATGTGACTCATTCTAGTTTCTGTTATTATCATGATTTGAAAAGAGTAAACACAGCTGTTCGTTAATAAATGGCTTCACCCAACCACTAACCATGAATGAAAGAAAAAGTTTATGAGTTATCATTCATATCCTCAAAAGAAAGTCCAAGAAATCATAAATTCTGCCAGTGTATGTATGAGCACAATTGTAATATTTTGTTGTACTCAGAGCAACCATCTGCTTGTTTCTTGATCAGGATTTGGAGTCAAAGTAAAAAGGTCAATATTTTGAGATTTTCAGGTGTTCTAATAATTTTGGCCACCACTGTAAATGAAGACAATACGACTAGAAACACACACTCTTTAAAATTATACTGTTAACAGGCTGTACAGTCTCATAAATATTCTATAAGCAGAAGATACTGAATTCCTTTCACTGCTACAACAATGCTTTCAGTCAGAGGTGTCCAAACTAAGGCCCAGGGACCAATTGTGGCCCGCTGTCTATTTTCACACGGCCCCCAGCTGTCATTTTGATATGTATTTTGTCCTTGTGGGAGGACAAAAGACTGAATTTAAGTTATGAAATGGTGAAAAGAAGACAAAAGTTGATGCATAAAATGGTGCAGAATGCAAGATCAGAGATACTTGGGGTTAAAAATGTTCTTATAACTGTCTCATAAACAAACGTGATAAATTCCAGATCCTGATCCTGCGATGAAAAGTGACATATTTTTCCGAGGTTAGGTTTTATCTCATAGGTCTGTGATAACTACTCTAACATATTTGACTCAACTTGGAGACAGTTTTCTGTTTGGTTGTTTGTTTGTTTTTTTACAGAAACAACCTGTTACTAACTAATAGTTTTCAAATTAAACACTCATTTTTTACTTTCACTGTTAATAAACATGGATGTAAGAACCGTCAGCCCTTGGTCATTCTCACAGTATGCAATACGACCCTTTTGGAAAAAAGTTTGGACACCCCTGCTTTAAGTTGTGTGTTTTTCAAGCCTCAATATGACTTTGCCATGATGGAAATTTGACTCTTAATGATAGAAAAAGTATGGGTGTAGCTAATAACACGAAATGCTGTACTGAAGTTAGCCATAACAATGTGACTATGAGCCAACATACACAACAAGTAGATCCCAAAAAATGATAAAACTGCATTGGATTCTGCCATTAGTCATAACTTTGCACCTGCATTTCTCTTCAACAACATGTCAAAACACCTTCAGGGAAAACTTTGATAATAAAGCTGAAGTGGTGTTAAAAGAGCCTGGTGTGAAAAGTGTCTGACTGATCGATACAAGTGAAACCACCTGCAGGGGACCACTGCTACAAACTGTCTGAAGGTTGGGGGAGACCTGCAATGTAACACTAGAAAACCTCTGGGTATAATGAAACATCCAGCACGTATTACTGCATCAACATTGCATCACTGGGCTATCCAAAGGGCCCATTGATTAGATAATACATGGACAAGTTACAAGAACACAGTCAGACAAAGCCAGCTCTGCCCTCCTGCCCTCATTGTTGTTTCATATGAATCAATACAGCCATAAAAAGTCAAAGGTTTACCTCCTAAAGACTAAACCTCTCTGACTTGTATTTACGAAGCCTTGTAGCTCTGCAGGCTGCTGACATAGTCTTTGGAAAAGAGAAATAAATTAGACCCTATTAGGAGTGTGGATTGATCCAATCAATTTTGTCACCACAGGAGTGAGTTGATGGTGCGATTCGAGCTCTGTGTGGGGTGTGATGTGCCTTTGCTCGTAGTGAAAACCACTTTCAAGGTTGAGAATTGGTCGAGTAATGCTGTTCGACTTGTGCTGTTTTGAAAGTGGAGCGTAATTTGTATGTGCGGCCGCTCTTCGTAAACCTGCTTTGTTTGGCTGGAGCTGTCTGCTCATCCTTTTTAATTATCTCCTTCTGCCTCTTCCAGCACAAGCGTTCCCATTTTCACTCTGTTCTGGCTTTTTTTCCCCCCCAACACCCCCTCCCTTTTTTTTTCTGTGTTCTCTGCAGTAGGAAGGTCAGGCATACATATCCAACCACTGCTGAGTGAGCACTGGGGGGTCGAGGTGCAGAGACACAGTACAGATCATAATGGCTGGCCAATTATCTGTAGTAAGGAGGGAGGGGGTTGGGGTGTTGGGTGGAGCGGGAGACTATGGGGGGAAAAAGGATCAATACACCAGTCAATTTCTAATGAGGGAAAGAATTGGTCCAACTCAAGCAGATGGAAATCCTGTTCTGCCTGGGGTGGTCTCTCTGCACTGTCTGTCAGCAGGGAATCAATTCTCAGAGCTGCTATATGCAACAGCGCCCCTACAGGGGAGTGACTGCTACTACACTAGATCAGTATTTACAACCCGTACTGCGATTTTTGCTGCATCTATGGGGCCTCTGATTTACCTACGTACCACTTTCTTAAAATAATCATGCATGACGTATTCAGGAAAGCCTGAGGAATAACGTCTGTCTGTCCGTCCTTCTCCACCCCCCCTCTCTCAACCACCCACAGGACAGTAAATCCTACACCTCACCCACTCTCCCTGCCAAGCAGCTCAGCTGTGTGCTGCTATGCACAGGCACAACATGCACTCTTCTGCTCACATGAAAAGAAGAAGCAAGCTCACACTGCTCCAGGCTGAACAGCTAATAGTCAAAATGGTGACGAGAATACACGACTGCTCGGCCTCATCATTAGGCCTTTGGTGCTGTTCTTCCTTTCTGCTTCCTTCACTATTTTCTACATCTGCCTTTCTTTTTTTCTGAGGGGCCTTCTGTGGGGTGGGGGTGTTATTTATGGCTGCTCTGTGCAAGTGGACACACACACACACACACATACACACACCCTTTCACAGGATGAAAGGGCAGTCACACTGCCTGCAAACATGATTTTACAGCCCTGGGTGGAATGAGTGGTGGAGTAGAGAATGAGGACAGAGTACAAAAGGGGAAAGCCCTTAGATTTACAGGTCCCAGCAGTCAGAATGCAAACTATGTTGGTGCACACATAACTGAAGATGTTTGTTTTTTTCAAACCCAAACACACAGACCCACAGAGGAAACTTTCTGCTTAAACATGCGTGCACAGATGCATGCAAACACAAGTCCAACATCCTCAGAGGGGATTATTGTATTTCCATGTTTCTTTTTCCTTTTCTTTAAAACAGATGACAGATGAGGCAGATGACTTTGCAGTTTCCAAATGTGTCTGGTTTCATTTTATCATCAAATGTGACATGTAAGCATGCTTGTACATGTGTGTACATGTGTATGAGAGCTTGTTAGTGCACCATGCTTACAGTATATTATTTCACTGTCAGCTATCTCTTTTATGTGTGAGTTTTTGTGAGCTAGGATGACAAGGAAGTGAGCCAAGTAGATGTTTATTTGCACAAGATAAATATGGAAGTTACTAAAACTTTATCACATAGATTCTCAGGAATCTAGATTCAGTCACTTAATGATTTCATATTTCACTGTTTCAGACCCAAAATGTTGGTCATATGTTGAGTCTAAGATGTGGTGCAGCCACTTGCCCTGGATACCAATCACCATAAAGCTACAATGCTTAACTACCAGGATGTAAACAAGCACAGGTGGCATATCTCAGTGCAGCATGTTCTGCATTATCTAAACACAGGAAATTGAGTTAAACCTGGATGTAGTCTTCATCTCATGAAATAGTACATCACTACCCAACAGCAGTAATATGTATCAAGAACCTGCATGTGCACGCTCACTTTACACAAGGACTAAGTGGAGAACAGGATGCAAAGTGACATGGTAATGTATTGATTTTTCATTACGTAGTGCTATTGTTGACAACGTACAAACTTTGTAAACTCAGTTTGTAGCGTAGATTGGTGTACAGAAGGTGAGCAGATGTTGTTTAATGTTACTCACAAATTACAGACAAAATCTTCCAAGAAAAAGAGTGGCTCTTGCTTTTCACTGCTAAATTTTGCCAGCCAGTGTAATGTCATTAAAAGAACTTACAGTCAATGGGACATAAATGGATTTGTGCTCTCCCAAGAAGGTCAGACAACCACGAATACTGAGAAATAGCATTTAGAAATAAGTGATTTTGGTGCTGTTAGCTTCATTTTAGATCTTGGATTATAAGCAAGCAAATATGTGAAAGTGAGACTATTTCAAGATCGTTCAAGATCACAATAAAGGCTTAACAATGTCTTTAGAAAACTAGGAAATAAACTGCTCAGGACATCACTCATATGATGATTAAGTCTGAAACAAAAGATTCTTTTTAGTAGTAAATCTAAACTCTACTCTATTTTCAACAAATGTCCTTGAAGCATTAAATATTAGGAAATGCTCTCGCAATTAACAAGAGCTCAAACTGACTTCTTTCAGTTTCTAATTTCAGTCCAAAGCAGCCAAATCAATCAGCAACAGCTAAGAGAGCCATCAAATGTTCATATTTCCGAGCCTCTAAGCTGTGAACGTTAATTTCAGGATAAGTACCCAATGACTATTGATTTTCTTGTGAACAACAAAAGAATTAATAGTCTCAGCTCGAAATAACAAACATCTAATAAAATGAAAAAAGGAGAGCAGACTTTTGAACCTCAGACAAAGCTTTCTTTTTCCAGAGCCAGAGGCAAAACAGTCCAGACGAGGATGGCAATGTCATTAAGTCTAAATGTGTTCCATTGACGGAGAATGGGAGAGTGACTCTGTGTACACATGATGACTTAATGGGGAGTGGGGAGTATTTCCCAGTTAATACTTAGTAAAACAGCAATTAATTAAAGTAATTTGGGTGTTAAAGCTCAAGTTAGCTTTTTTATGAGTCCAGAAAGTAACACTGCCAACTGAACAGCTCTTTGCTTTGCCACTTAAAATCAAACCAGAACCCTCATAACAGACGCCACTGGATTTCCCCCTTTTCCACCTAAATGAGAAAATGCAGGAAAAAA